>OOFC01015516.1:0-11292 GCA_900323345.1 Pseudochromis fuscus | reverse complement strand
CGGCACGGAGCTTGCTAGCTTGTAAAAAGCTAACGAGCTTCATGCCGCCGATACATGAGAAACACCGGTGTTTAAGCTGCAGGGTTCAAAGCATCAGAAAACAGTAGCGGCTTATAGTCCGGAAAATACGGTAATTTTGCTGAGTCACAAGATAATGTCCTGAAAAATAATCCTGGGTTGTAAAAGGTACCAAATCATTTACCCCTGATTTCTTTTAAAGGTTTTTTTTTTCCCTGGTTTCAGTTCATTGTTAAATTGTTAATTTCTGAATATTATGATTCTTATTTAGAGACATCTGATTATAACAAGAAGATCTTTACTCAGTCCTTTTATTTCCCAGAACAGTTCATGTCATTGGTATCCCACTAGACTTTTATTTTTTTCTTTCAACTTTGTAATATAATTCTATGACTGGTATCGTGATGCCTCACAACATGTGGCTGCTATTGGTAATTGAATTGTGACAAAATACAGGGTATTAGGGGACTGCTGGAAGAACTACAGTGTTTTTTTCTGTCTTTACTGGACACTGACTGGCACTGTAAAACCGCAGTTTATCCTCCAAGGTTGGAGTGTGGTCTCATTTTGGTTATACTTTAGTTATTTTGATGATACAGAGCCACTGTGACTCACTGCTCGATGACATCCTATGATGCTTTTCTGAGTCAGTCCCAGGACAGAAAGTTGTGTATGTGTGTGTGAGTGTGTGTGTGAGTGTGCGTTTCTGGCAGCACATGCGGGAGCTGCGAGGCCTGTGTTTCATTTCTCTGACTGGCAAACTGCACAGAGCTGCATGGAGGACCTGTGGTATTTACTTGAACATGGCCAATTACTCTCTGTCTGTCTTCTTTCTCCACGCTCACTGTCCTTTCCCTGACTCCCATCTGTCTTTACACGAGACTCTTGATCTGTCCGTCTCTTTTCTGTCTCTTTCCCAGCATCCTTGTCTGGATTTCATTTCAAATCTCTACCCCGCAGTTTACAAAACCCCTCTGAAATACATATTTTTCCCGTGTTGCTTTTGTACAAACTCTGCCCTCCTGCCTCTGGAAATGTGGTGTTTCCCTGCTGGGGTTGACCACATCATGTGTTTAGTCTTTCTCTTTCTTCTTTCGACCAATAAAGCAAAGCAACAGTCCCCCAAAACATCAATATAAAATCATTATTTTAAAGCTACTAGATCCTGGTGTGTTGTTCCTCAACATGTGGTTTCTCAGAAAGTTATCTTTTTCTGTGGCTTCATCTTTTTCCACTCTGATCCATTATATGTGTCTGACCTAGGCGAGCCCAGCAACAGGAAGCGTTGTAGTGAAGGTGACCCCTCTTTGAGTTTAAACGCAGAGGAAGCCAAGCTCGCTGTGAGCGTCTGTCTCCTAGGAGCTCTTAGCGCCTCATGTATTATTTGAAAGGCATCCAACTGTCCAAAGCTTTTCACTGCCTCGCTTGGTTAATGCGACTGAAGTTTAATGGAACTTTTCTGCACAAACACACACACACATACACATATACACACACACCTCTGCACAAATGTAAGAGCTGTCGACCTCCATCATTAACGCCGCCGGGGACCTGCTCACGATATGCGCCTTTAGCCTCTTTCCACTCGCTCTCACTTTCAGTAACTGGACAGAAAAGTGTGTTCAGGACAAAGAGCTGTATTCTCCTACATGGGTGTATTGATAGGCCATTATCAGGCCAGGCTGCTGAAGTAGGAATATGATGCTTTCATTGCAGATTACACAAACTGTAAAAGGTTCACTTAAAATATGGTTGTAACTGAAATAGTATGCAGTGTTCTCATTGGTAATATAAAACATTAGTAAACCTAACATTTTCTTTTCCTCCCTCCTCTCCTTCAGGTCTGTCGACAGCGAAGAGGAAGTTTGCTGACTCTCTCAACGAGTTTAAATTCCAGTGTATTGGAGACGCTGAGACGGATGATGAGATGTGCATAGGTGAGTGTGCTGGTATGAAATCCAATCCATTTGGTGGACCAGAAGAAAAAATAAGTCCTCTAAAATAGACAATGCTGTGTCATTTATAGCCACAGAAATAGAGCAGCAGATATCAGCCAGTGAATCTCAAATGATGTTTTGAGGGGTTTTTTTTACATCAAAGGTGTGTGATGAATGATGTCAGGTGGATTTCATCAGCAAATTGTCGAGTCATCCTCTGACAAAAATACAACTAAAATGTGCAAATAATTTTCAGCTAATAATAAAAAGATTGTGGTAGTGCAGCAGGAAGGTGAGGCTTGAGTATTTTCAGTCGTCCTGGTGGTGTTTTACCGTATTTTCCGGAGAATAAACTGCAACTTTTTTTCGACGCTTTCAACCCTGCGACTTAAACACCGGTGTGGCTCAGTATTGGTGGCACGAAGCTCGTTAGCTTTTTACAAGCTAGCAAGCTCCACGCCGCTGATACATTTAGCGTCGTCACATCAGACCCGGTCAGAGTGGACCACATGAAACTGTTGAATAAATTCAATAGCAGCTTATAGACAGGTGCGGCGTATAGACAGGTGCGCTCAATAGTCCAGAAAATACGGTAAATCATTAATTCTTTCTGCGCGGCCCGGTAACAAATGCCTCACGGACTGGTACCGGGTGCCCCACTGGTTGGGGACCACTGAAGAAGTGTATTAGGAAGATTTTTGTTGATGATTGGCCTCCTCTGGGAGTTCAGCATACAGTAGACACATTAAGACTCCTGTCTATTCATAGCGATAATGTGACACAAATCATAACACATTGTCACACATACATAGGTGTTAAAGCTAAACCAGATTGTGAAAATAAATGGTAGATGTGATCAATCTGTGAAAAAAGAAAATGAAAGAAAAAGAATCAACAGAGCCCAGAGAAAGCAAATTAATAGAAATGGCACCTTAACAACTTGGCGTCTTCCATTCATTAGTGCGCTCTGCCGTTCATACATCATTGTGTGAGAGGCATGAAGGACAGGCAGTGACGGGATTACACCCCCTTCTAATAGCACAGTGTTGAAATTAAAATTCACGGAGAGACGACGCATCAGGGAAAAGTGAACTGAAGCTTGAGTTAGGAAAAAAAAAAAAAACACTGGAGGATGTTGGGGGTTGGCGGCGGGGGGGGGATAAATAACAGAGGATGAAATGGCTCCCATAAATAGAGCCGGAGTCTAGAAGGCCATTAGGCACGACGCAGCCAACATGACAAGGCAATGATGCTGGGTAAATACTCCGTGTTTATTCATTTAAATACCGTTCAGCTGGCTGAAATAATCATGATGAACAACCGCCGCCGCGCCAGAAGATTAAGGGGCCAAATAACATGCAATGATATAAAAACAATTTTGTGTAGCGCATTTACAGTAGGAAAATATCATTTGACACAGACTATTGTAGCTGCACTTGGCAGCAAGAGCATAACTGATTTCATTTTCAGCTGCGGATTCCTCTAAATCAGGAGGGACTAATGCAATCAGCTCTTCACAGCCTGTTTATGTATTTATGTATTTATCTATTTATATTACCAAGGGAGTTGTGGTGAATGTGTGGTTGTCATGTTTGCAGAATCCCCATTTGCTAATAAGGCTAAGCCGCTTCTTGTGAGCCTGGAGCCACGGAGCTAAGCACTCTCACTCTCTGGATGAATATATGGAGTCAAAAGGAAATCAATTGACTAATAAGAGAGGGTGTCACAGTATCCGTGTCTGTTTTTTTTTTTGGTGGGCTTATGGTCATCGCCCAGTCAACAGAAAGCTTGATTAGAGGTTTCCACACAAGTGCCCGAACAGTCAACAAATGAAATCTCCCTCGAGGTGAAAGGTGAAGGGAAATCTTTTGATCGATGTCTGCAGATATTCAGAGAGAGGCACAATAACAGTTTCTGCCGCTTTCAACTGAACTCTCAAAGGAGTGAGTCCCCGAACTTCTGGTGCTGAGGACAAGACTGGGAAAAAATAAAAAACACAGAGGAGCTTTTTCCATATGCAGCTGTGACTCTTGGTGTGTAAACTGGAGAAGAAAAGAGATCTACACACACACCCAGGCGAGATTGTAACTTTATAATTTGATGTCTCAGGGCATCTGAGGTCACTAATAAGAATGTGTTTATGAAGAGAGAGGGTATCTTTGACTTTTCCTCTGTTCCCTCTCCTCTCTCGCCCTCCCCCCTTCTCGCCGTTTTTAATTATTTACAGTTTTTGCGAAAAAAAAAAAAAAAGAGAGAAATAAGTAGTCAAGCTTTTGGACATTCCTGATGCTGTGCTGCACTTTCCCTCTGAAATATCATGCATATTTAAAGTTAATAAAGCATATTCCTTACCTTTTATCCAGGGCTTTTTAATGCAGGGCATAAAGCGAGAGAAAAGTATGTGTGTGTGCGTATTTGTGTGTGTCAAATCAAGTTATTGACTCCCCCCCCCCCACTCCACCCGGACAAATCACCATCAGCACCGCCACAAATTACAGGCGATACACTTTCACGACCTCGGGCCTAAACTTGTAGGTTACACCACGTAATCCCGCAAATACAGACAAACCGTCGTGGAGGTGCCATCATTCATCTGTCACACACGACCAGTCAAAGTGTCAAGAGTCCATTGAAAAGTGAAAATAATGTTCTGAGTCCAGTAAAAATCATGAATAAATCAAGCAGTGGGGCAGCTGCGCCATGGGGCAGCGCTATATTAACATCTGAATGGTGTAATTAAGGATAACTATGGTTATGAAAAGGTGCCTGTACAATTAGTATGCCAAGCGGTCATGTCTGTTTATGTGTGTTTGTTTTAATTACGTGTCATTATTTTAAAAACCTGCTAATGATTAGTCCTAAATTTTAAGTGGGGGGTGAACAAAGTTACTGATTAATAAACTGACAGGAAACACACAGGCAGCTGTTGTGATTAACTAATGAGTGATTAAGAAAGAAAATCAGGAGTTATAGTGTTGTTATTGCGTCTTTCTTTGAGTGTAAAAAATTAGATCTGGATCCAGGAAGTTGTAATCACTTTCTAAACGACCTATCAAAATAAAACTTAATTACTTATCAAAACAATTGTTGTCCATATACGTCAGCATTTCTTAACTATTTTGAATCCAAAGAAAGTGGTCAGCCTGTTATCACATTTATTTAAACTGTTAAATATTAAATCTAGTCAAGTTCTGGTGCATCTAAGTGGTGCATGTGCATGTCTGAGAGGTCTGATCAAACCGAGGTGTGGGCCATGCAGGGAGAGGTGTTTCTGCTGTGAACAAAAGGCTGCTGGATGGAGGATTTGGAGGGAAGTCTTGACGAGGGATCCTCATAAATCACTGGCCTAGCTGCTGGATTCTGACAAGCCTGTATAGCTTTATCTGCAGCTGCTGTTCGCTCCCGTGCCCGCCTGCCTGCTCGTCTCCTGTTTATGCATATCCAGTGGATATCCCACCTCTCCTCTCTTTGGATAGCCTACCCTCGTCCTCGCTCTCCTCCCGCCTCTTTGCTCCTTTCCCATCTCTTCAGTTGTCTTGCCCTCTGTATTTGTGTAACCGCCTCTCTTACCCTCTTCCTCGCTCCCTCTGACTCCCCTCCAGTTGGCCTGGTCTTCTCAAGGCCTTGCCAAGCCTAGAGCCTCCCAAAGACCCTCTTTTCCTCCTCTGCCTGCCTAATTGATTCTGCTGGGGCAAAAAAAAAAGAAGCGATATATACCTCATAACTTATTTATGCTGCCCTTTGATATGTGTGATATTTAAGAAGGGTTAATATGTATAGGGTTAATCCTTGAGGGGTGAAAATTGTAAAATTTTCATGAAGTACTGACCAATAAGATGAGATGAAATAATATAAAATGAAAGTTGGAAGTTGCAGCACGGGCCAAAAAACCAGAATCAGGGAATGAAATCAACTTTTGAGGAATTTATTTCACTATAAAATCTGAAATCCAACTTTCTGCAGACCTCCTGGGACAGCTTCAACATTTTTCCAGCGTTTTTATGGAAAAGAACAGAAAGTTCGGCAAAAGCAGAGATCGCAAGGTTTCCTGTTTTGGCAAATCTCAAACCAAAACTGTCTTTTTTTTCCCCCCCATATACATATCTGGTGCACGTGTAGGCTCTATATGTGTGCAAACACCCACGCACATGCATGTACAGTCTGTGGGTGCTGACAGAGGGAACGGAGACCAGGCTCAGAGGCTGCTGCGTGGAAGCTTGTGGGGCTGCGGTCCCAGCATATTCATAAATCAGGCCTTTCAGGGAGCTGTCAGAGGCTCCATAATGAGGGTCATTACTCAGGCAGGGTGTCAAAGCTACTATCACAGGGACCCGTCCCTGGAAATCACACTCACTCTGCTCCTTGTTAAATAAACAGTGCAGTATACAAAATGGCAAACAAGCTGAGGGTCAATCTGATGCAGTGCGGGGCCAGGCAGGCCTCCAGAGTAATTTACCCTAAGGGAATACCTCTCGGCTGGGGAGATGGATTACAGAAGGGCCTCGAGAAAGATTAATGGAAATAAAAACAGGAAAAAGGAAAAGAGGAAAATGAAAAATTGTGAAAGAAATAAGGGAATTTGGACAGTGAAGAAAAAGATGGACTGACAGGTGAATAAAAGTGTGCGAACAAAAGATTTTCCTGCCACGGTGAGAAAAACTCTTAATAAAATGTTTTCATTATCTGCGCCTCCTGTGAAGCTGCATGTATTCTTTTCTTCTTCATACTAAGAAGAAACTTGAGAGTAATTTGAATTTAAGACAAAATCCAATATTGTCGGAGGCTGTTTTTGCTGACATGAGAAAGTGGCACCTATCTTTGGTCTGAGCTCACGGTGCTGATGTAATGGCCTAGTAATAACAGTGTCTGAATCTCTGTTATCAAATATTCATCCTTTTATTGCCTTGCTAATATCTAACACACAGCTTTATTAATTTGGGGAGGTGGAGGTGGTGCAGCTTGGTGGGTAATGGCAGATCAGAGAGTTAAGATAAAGAAGATGGACATCTGAATTGTCTCCTGCAGAGTGAGAGTACCATCCGTGTGGAATACAACTACTCCAACAAAACCTCGTCTTTATTTTCACTTAATTGTTGTTAATTATTCACATTTTATTTCAGATGTCAAGTTGGCACATATCTTTTTACTCCGGGTCCCCATTATGCAGTAATTTTACTCATGTCAAAACACACTCATCTAAATACACCAGTAAAAGAGCAATGAGCAGTTGTTAATATTTATACCTTTAATCTTGGTTGTAATATACTGCAGCATATCTCTGTGTGGGAGGGCATGGCCTTTACGCACACACGTGCTGTGCAAGATTCAAAGTAATATCTGAACCCAGTTTTTTTTTTCCTAAAATAACCATTTACAGTCTGAAAACTTCCTTAATCTCTTTCACTAGAGAAGATGTAAATTATCAATAATGTTTAATATTCTAGTCACTTCCTTGTTCTGCTATAGAAGAACAGTGCAACTGTCACATGGGGTCTGTTCAAGGACAAAATATTGAATACTTCCTACAGTGGTGCGGATGTGCCCTCTTCTCTGTTCTCCCCGCTAACCAAACAGCTAGAAGTGCTGCTTTTTTTTCACCCACTGATTTTCAGCTCACCTACCTGAAGGCAAAAAGATTAATCTTTTACATCTGTGAGTTTTAGACAGGCACTCATGCTGTGCGAGACACTGCTAAAGCAGCCAGCCCTTACGCAATGCCAATTAATGATTTTGTCATTTTAGTGACGGGGGGGGTGGCTGCTGTGAGTTTGTCGGTGTACTTTTAAGGCACAACTGCCATTGTAATTTGCGGCCATCTGTTTCTGGTGCTGGAGTGGAGAGGGGGAGAGAGAGAGAGGGAGACGAGAGGGGAGCGAAGCTGTGAGGAAGACAGTAGCCGTGTGATGATGCGTCTGTGCAACTAGCTAGCGTAGAGTGCACGCTGGCTGCCATGTCTTGGGGACATGCAGGGAACATATGTTGTCTTGGAGCCCCAGGGCTGACATTGAAGATGAGGAAAGACAGTACTTCAAGGCAAATGTTTTCCCTGAAGTGAGGCTGCCACAGCCTATACGGCTGCGAGTATTGACAAGTCTCCCGTGGACCACCAAACGATAAGATTTACACACAAACGTAAAGGGCGACTAACAAAGTGCTCGCTACCAACTGAGATTCCCCAGACTGTGAACAGAATGGTACATATGCCTCCCCAAAACTGGATCATTTCATCAGATTAGCCTGGAGGAGATGCATAATCACACATGTACTCTACATGCACCTGCGGCTGCGCTTGTAGCTGTAAATGTACTCTGTGGTAGCATAGCTGAGCTGAGATTGTGAGGCCGAGGAATGCTAAAGACTGTGTATTTCAGTGCAAATAGCACGCTACAATTGCTGTGCTTGCTACTGTGTAATTACCGCAGATGACTCTTCTGTGGCAGTTGCAGCAAATATGCAAAAGTATCAATATATCGGCACTCCTCGAGTAGTAAAAGATTCCCCCAAAATATCTTTATCCATAAAATCTTTAAACTAATTATTTAAAGGTAGCTAATGAAACCCACTGCATTGCATTGTAAGCTAGTAAACTGTGAGGTGGTGTTGTCATTAAGCACAATTTGACACCAGAATCTTTACATATGTAAGTTTTATGCCACCTTGTGAAAGTGCTGCAGGAATTTATTTAAAGCAGCGCTGTTTAAGTTCTGTCTAAAGCATGTCCTATTCCTCTGTGAGTTTGACTTAAAACACTTCACGCTCAAATGCAGGGCCCGCACCTTGATGGCTGGCTGAGAGCGACACAATAATTGACCCAGCTTAATATCGCTGAGGTGTTTGTATGAGAGCCGAGCGAGGGCCTTCATTAGGGCCTCGCTAGCAGAGGGCCTAAGTGTCTCGCTCTTTTCTCCCTCTCAGCTACATTCAGACCTATGATGAATGGCTGTAGAGATGGACTGCTGCCGAGGGAGAGTGCCTGACGGGCCCGAGCAAAGCCTTGGATGATGAATAATGACTCTGTAGCCATTTCCCCACAGGAAGCCCTCAGACTCCAGTTGGCTCCTCTACAAAGGAAATCCGGTTGACAAGCTCCCCTTAACCAGGGACCGAACCCTATCATGGCGAGGTGTGGTTGGGGATCGGGCTCGGATAGTGTGAGACATCACCTCCTTCAGACGGGATTCATCAGCTCATCAAAGCTCGTGCAGCAAGTGAAGCTTTTTGCTTCGCCACTTGAAGAAAGTGAACAGTAAGAAAGTCCTTTCTTTCTAAATGAAGAAGCAGAACTCTTCGCAAAAAGACAAACTGTCTGTGGGAATTTCTGGAAAGCAGCAAAAGGAGACAGAGGAGGAAGAAGAGGGAGAGGAGGAGGAAAAAAAAATCAAAGAGCACGTTTGCAAATTAACTTTGACTTCTCAACAAGGAGCGTGTGTTGACAGGGGAGAGCGATGATCTGATTTACTGACACAGGCAAAGGATAGAAAGAGAGCAAGCGGAGAGGCACGCGAGACAAAACAAATTCAATCATCTTTTCCATCAAGAGGAAAACCTTAGCCTTTCCTCCACAAAAGACCCCCCCGGCTTAAATCAATTGCAAACAAACCTGATTCTGCGACGAGACACAGGGGGAATAAACAGTAGCTTTCAATTTAATTCAGCCCTGCGCCCTGGGAGAGGAAAACTTTCATCCATCACTTTCATGTGCCTCGCAAGGCAGTTGTAACTCTGAGTGCGTGGTGCAATTGGTGACAGCAAGCAACGGTAAATATGTCTCAACAAGCAGCTCAGCTGACACGCTCAACGTGTTTACAGCAGCATGCACTTGACAGACAGCGGCACTGAAAGGCAATACATACGTGTTATGATCAAGCCGCTTCCCAGCTTGTTTTTCGAGGTACAGTTGGGGAAGTGTTCTGTAGGAGGTTAAGTATTCACATCAAACATCTTTAACATGTACTGTTGAGGTGTCGCGCAGCTAACAGCGAGCCATGTTGTGTATTTTATTGTAGGTTAGGATAGTGACAGTACACACGACTCTAGGTGCTTCCTGCTGATGTTTACAGATGCCTAAGGCGACGATTTATTTACAGCATAAAAAAGGTGTGAGAAACGCAGCAGTAACTGGTTCTGTGATGATGCATTTAATAACACAGTTTAAATTTAAGATACCGTATTTTCTGGACTATAAGCCGCTACTTTTTTCTGATGCTTTGAACCCTGCGGCTCATGTATCGGCGGCACGAAGCTCGTTAGCTTTTTACAAGCTAGCAAGCTCCGTGCCGCCGATACATTTAGCCTCGTCACATCAGACCCGGTCAGAGTGGACCACATGAAACTGTTCGAATAAATTCAATAGCGACTTATACACAGGTGTGCTCAATAGTCCGGAAAATACGGTAAATGTGTATCTAGCCCAGGACCTGCTACGATTGAACACTTCATGGCTGTAACAAAGGGAAACTGTTCATTTGTTGGCTAAAGTTTTCTCCGTCCAACTTTTCTCCGCTGTCTCAAAACCGTTCCCCGTGGGATTGTTAGGGGCTACTAAAAACAAAAATCAATTAAGATGCTTCTTGTTGCTGTCGAGACAAACGGAGTCAACCATGTGACAAGCTGTTCAGCAGACAGGCCGGGAGTTGCTAACAATTTTCATTATAGCAAAAATCCACAGTGATTTTGAAATGGGTTTTCCTAAGATGTTTCTACACCTATCATGCATAGACCCCCAAACTATTTCTTGAAGAGTCCTGAGCTGGAGAGGCGTCTCTGCAGCCAGCCCCTTATCCAGAATCCTGTCTCCACGCATTGTGTCTGAATGAGTAGGTGGTCTATGCAGTACCTGTATCTGTCTCGCCTGCCGAGCTGAAAGCTGGGGCATTAATCTGTCCTGACTGATGATGAACATTAGCATACAGCACGTAGCCAGAGAGATGCGTGTGTAAGTGGAGTGTGTGTGTTAGTGTGTTTAAATGGGATACCGGTGTTAAAGTGCATGCAGTTTTGAACGCGCATGTGAACGCTCGCACAGCCAAGTCGTGTCTGCGTGTGTGTGCATGCATGTGCATGAGTACAGCTTCAACCCCCCCCCACCGCACCCCACCCATGACTCACTTCGACCACTTCCCCTCTACTTCCTGTCATTAAGACACACTCAGCCTTCCCTTCCTTCCTTCAAAAATATTCTCAGCAGTTTTTTGTCAATCCAGTAATAATTCAATTTAGCAGGACTGGCCGGGTTGAGACTGCCATTAGTTTGGAAGAGGTGATTTAAGATTGATGACTTGTGTCCCCTGGGAGTCTATTCCTCATCTTTTGGGAGGGGAGGCGAAGGAGAGGCGGG
>OOFC01015515.1:13545-23896 GCA_900323345.1 Pseudochromis fuscus | reverse complement strand
CCCCCCCCGACCACCACCATCCCCTATACTTTATTATTCACAGAAGGTATAGAATTATGTTTACTCTCATGGAATAGACTACAAGCAAAAGACACATAAAGCATCACAGGCCTTAATTTCATGAATCAGTGAACCAGGCTGCAAAGTGTTTATGTTCTGTACGTTCACACTGTTATTCCCTTACTCCACAGTGCACCTATTCAAGACACCGTGGGGATAACTCCAGACAGGGTGCGATCACAGGAGATGAATATCAGTAGGTGTGAACAGGCTGACATCCATCATGGAAAAACACATCCTCACATTTAACCCCTGTCTGAAAACATCCAGGTTAACATACACATTTGTCAGCAACAAAACATCCACCGAATAAATTCTAGTTAAAAAAAAAGCTTTCGTCTACTCACACAAGACTAATAGTAGCTAAGCTGACACACATTAGTGTTACAAGTCACCATGTGCTGTGACAGCTTTTTAGTTTTTGACTGTTGTTATGTGTCGCTGTTGGGTGGTAATGACTCAACTAGGGACTGTTTTTTTTTTTTTTTAATATACTTGGATGTTGTGCAAAATAGTTGAGTTGTGGCCAATAACTTCACTGGTGATACCTGCAAGATTGAGCCCCCACACTGGAGGAGCGTGGATAATTTAACAGCAGTAGCAACATGCACAAACGATCCTTAAATTAGACTCCTGAGCTTGATAGTGCGACGCTTCGGAAACACAGCGAGGCAGATACATGATAGGATTTGAACTGAGGTACTGCTATTATTACTTTTGTTGCAATAAAATGATACTTGTATATTCTTCAACTTTCGCACATAAAGTTAAGTAACCAGTGTTAGAGGTAATTTTGTGAGGTCTCTTTGTGTGTGCTCAGTGGTACAGCGCAAATCAATACAAGCGTTCTTTAAAAGATAATTGCACCGTGTCATTGGATTGTTACTGATATACCCACTATTGTGCTTGTCCTTTCATGACAGGGCACTTAAATTAATTACAGTCGCCAAAATACCAAATGGAAACTGGCACTGTGCGCTATTGATGAAAACGCTATTATACAAAATATCTTCAGTGTTTATCAGATGTGATAATGTGAATGATAATAACATAGCAAGATCAAGGGCAGTGTTTTCACCATATGAATAAGAATGTCCTACAATGTGTGAATATAAAAATCTACAGTATGACGCTGTGCCCATTTGAGACACAAGGAAAAAACTGCAGAATACAATCAAAAGTATTGAATGCATTTAAATTCTAACAGATTTCTGAATTGGTTTGATCAACTCAGTTTCCTGAAACTCTTCTTCTTCTTCTATTTCTGCTTCTCCACACTTGGGTCGCAGGGGTCTGCTGGGGGTCTATCCCAGCTGTCATCGGGCAGGAGGCGGGATACACCCTGGACAGGTTGCCAGCCTATCGCAGGGCTAACACAGAGACAAACAACTATTCACGCTCCCACTCACACCTATGGTCAATTTAGTTGGATCAGTTCACCTACAAGCATGTCTTTGGACTGTGGGAGGAAACCAGGACCCAGAGAAAACCCACGCATGCACAGGAAGGACAAGAAAGCAGACTCCACACAGAAAGGCCCTGAGCCGAGATTCAAATCCCGAACCTTCTTGCTGTGAGGCACAAGTGCTAACCACCGTGCCGCCCCTTCCTGAAACTCTATGAATTTGTTCAGTGGGAGGTGACCACCTCGCCCAATGCTGTTCACCTGATTCCTATTCATTTTCTTCATTAGGTACTGACTGAGACAAACAGGTGGAGAGAAACAAATGTGATAATGTTGTGGCTCATTAATAAGTAGGAGCCAAGAGATACGGACGTGAAGGAGCTCGAGCAAAGTGAAGGATGTTCTTTCTCTGTTAATGGCCTTGGAGCCCACCAAGTAAGGATGATCTCCAAGACCGACAATTCAAAAGCTTGAGAGTGAAAAGTCCATGTGCTTTAATGCTTATCTGATGAAATGTATTCCCTTTTTATCATGAGTATTCCCTTCATTCATTCAGGTTTTGGAGGAAGTAAGAAATAGACGTGAGAAAATAACAATGAAAGAGAGGGACGGGTTAAAGCATTCATGTGCTTGTGAAAGCTTCCCAGCAGACAACGACCCTGAGCAGAATATGTGAGAAATATGTTGGAGTATCACTTTCTCAGTAAAATAAATAATGCAGCAATGTGCTGCCTGCAAAGCTCTTGCAGGTATGTAGAGGAGCAACAACTAATGTTGAGGTAAAGAAATCCAGAGCAAAACGCTGCTTTCACAACACTTTGTAATGGATAATAAATGGCACACACAAACACAGTCTCACACACAATTTCTGATGGTCCTTGTTTTCAAGTAGCTTTGCTGTTGAGATCTATAATGTGATGCATGCCCTGTGGCCATCCAGAGCCCAGGTGATAAACCCTGACAGGGCATTTGTTTCATAGACTGTATATGGAAATGGACGATGCAACCAGGGCTCAAGAAATGAGTCAATCAATACATTTTCTCCACAAGTTATTCCAGTGCCATTAGTTTGAGTCAACTGAAAAAAAAAAAAAAATAATAATAAATCGTGTCTAGATTGACAGGACTGGTCTCTGAAACCAGCGCTTGGGGCGGCAGTGGCTCAGTGGGTTGGGTCTTGGGTTGGGAACCGGAGGGTCGCCGGTTCAAGTCCCAGCCTGGGCAGAAATACGGGGCGTGGACTGGTGGCTGGAGAGGGACCAGTTCACCTCCAGGGCACTGGAGGGCACCACCCCCCCAACTGCTCCAGGTGCGCTGAGACTAGCGGCGCCCCCACCCTATGCCCTCTCTATGCATGTTATGGGTCCCCTATGTGTGTGGATGTTTGGAGGGGGCCCTGTGTTTGTAGGGTGGAAATGCGATTTCGTTGTGTGCGTGTGTACTGCATGACAATGACAATTAAAGCTTGATTCTTCTGATTCTTCATACACAGTAACCTCAGTTTCAAGGGTTAGACCCGCCTCCTTACGCCTTCCCTTCAAATATGGTCACTTCTGGCTCCAAACAATCAACATGACAACGTTCAAATACTGATCCGCTGGATTCAGGATGTGAATCCACAAACCAACGGCTGACGTCAAGTTAGCTTTGTCCATTCTTGTTTAACCGTCTGTTGGAAAAACTTAGGAACAGATCTCAATGATTTATTTATTTATTCTTTTTTTGCAGAGTGAGTTTTACCCGAGAATCCATTCAGTTTGACATGAGATGATCGGATCCAGTCTGGAAAGAAAATCCTGAAAAGTCCCTTTCTGTTATAATAATGTTGGTATCTCACCACAAGAGGGCAACAGTGTTCAGTCTATAGCAGCAGTACAGCTGGATTATGGAGGCTGCTGCTGTCTGAGTGCTTTCTAGTTGTTACTGTTGTTGGTGTTCACATTGAGCAACAATTAAATGAACAACATTAGGTGTTATGGCAGCAGACAGACAGATTTCTTTCAAGAAACACACCTGGTAGTCCATTCCTGTGCATAATCATGAGGATATATTCAAGCAACACGTTGCAATAAAGATAAAGGTTGCGCTGACATACCCACACTGTATGTGCATCTATATACCATCAGTCACACAGTGCTTTTCTCTCAGCCCCACCCTGACCGTAAAACCAAGTGCCAACCCTGAAGCAGTTCTCTCACTCTGTCATGGCCTCACTCTCTAAAACTTACTTTGATCCCCACAAAGATACAAAAGTGCACACACACTCACAAAGTCACTCTCCTTAGCCATCTGTCACTATTATTGGAAGACCAAGTTCGTAGGGCTGAATGCCATTTTGTCTACTTCAACTTGTTCTTTCTTTTCCTCAGAGAGAAAAAGTCCTAGAGCTGTCAGAAGTTGGTGAATATATTTCACATCCCTGCTAATAACCTCAGTTTTCCTTCAGATTCTTTGACTGAAGAAGGATCGAAGGCCGAGTTAAACAAATGAAGTTTATTCCCTGGATCCTTCTTGTTTGCCATGCACATTACTAACATCATACAAAGACTTCTAAACAGATCTTGATAAGTTACTTTTTTTAAGAGAGAGGGATAGGCGACATTTTAATGGAGTTTGTATAAATCCACACACACATGCAGGATAATAATGTCAATAATCAGAGAGCTTAGTGGAGATCAGACATGGATTATGCTTTGGCGGAGGTTTGCGCTCTCCAAGGGCTTTTTAGTTGAGTTATAATTTCAGCTGCCAAAACAAACTTATAAGGTTGAAGAGATTTGCTTCAAGTCAGTGACTGACTGAAAGGAATTTTTTCTCTGTTAGCGCTGCATTGAAACATGTAACTTACAGGGTGATGCTGGTGTATGTTTTTGTACTTTCTAACTACATGAAAGGAAGATAAGATGGAGGTTTTTATAAAACTGTTACAAAACTACAACTTCTTTTATGAAACAGGTTCAATAATTTTCAAATTTCCACCGTGGTGTACAGCTGACATTGATTAAACAGGGGTGGTTACTCGCCTTCATTCTGGACTATCATTAACTGCAGATTAATACACGGTAGTTGTGTAACTAGACGGTGTATTGGGGGATTGAGTCAAAATAAGCTCTAGTTCACAGGTACTCAATCCTGGTCATGGAGGGCCACTATCCTGCCTGTTTTAGAGGTGTCTCTCTTCCTACACACCTGATTCAATGATCAGGATCGTTATCCGACTTCTGCAGAGCTTGATGATGAGCTGATCATTTGAATCAGGTGTGCTGGAAGAGGGACACGTCTAAAACATGCAGGGTAGCAGCCCTTGAGGACCAGGATTGAGTACCACCTGCTCTAGTTCTTAAATAAATGATTGAAGCAGAGTGAAGGTTAATCAGAGTGGGAGTCTACGACACAACAGTATAAGGTATATCAAACTTTGATAACACAAGTAATACTTTCTAGTAGTATTGTAGTACTCAAGATCAGTCTTGAGACCACTTTTTAAGGGTCTCGGTCTCGTCTCAGAATCGAAGGCATTTTCTTGTCTCGGTCTCTGACAGGGTGGACTCGGGTTTTTTGACCAAGACCGGTCAAGACCAGACCAACACTACTGGGATAAGTGAGAACTGCCTTCCCAGTATCATGTGGTCTTTGTGACACCCAGAGTGACATGCCCTCTGCTAACAGACCCTAGGAAAATTAGTTTTTGTTGCTGTTGCATTTATGTAAAAGCAAACTTCATTTTAAAAAACAAGATACTGGTCATTTGGTTCTGTTTTGTTGTGATTTTTCTTTGATATATACAATCTTGGTCTCGTCTTGGTCTCGACC
This sequence comes from Pseudochromis fuscus, assembly GCA_900323345.1. NCBI lineage: Eukaryota > Metazoa > Chordata > Actinopteri > Pseudochromidae > Pseudochromis > Pseudochromis fuscus. The sequence goes on along the minus strand of OOFC01015515.1, from coordinate 18,618 downwards.
TGCAAATGTCTCGGTCTCGATAGTCTCTCGTCTTGATAATGTCTTGGTCTCGGTTGGTACGGTCTTGACTACAACACTACTTTCTAGGTAGCAGTGGTTGGGTTTGGCCTGACCATGTGATTTGTTGATAACAACACACACTCAGCACATCACCAGCCTCATCCCGAGAGGGAGCTACAAACTGTATTGACAGAAAACTCTGCCTCTGCTGAAACACTGCTATTGTGGAAAGAATGGAGGCTGTTTTGGTTCAGTATAAGTTCAGTGTACGTTTGACATCCAGCACAAAGGTCCTCCAGAGTGATTTTAAACCCTTCACTCCAAAATCCCTGAGTGTAAAAATAGATGGACTCACTTGACATTTTATTTTTTTTTGGAGGTTGAGATTTTGATTTGGTGCAGCTATGACACTGACTGGTTTCTGAGCACTTACTGAATGGGTTTAAGTGGATTTTCATGTCTAATAAATAAACTTTCCCCCTTGTTTTACCCTTTGAACTATTCCTGGATACTACACTGATGTCTGCAGCTATGATTATTATCATTACTCCAGCTGCTCTATTAGACTATATGCCCCCTTAGCACCAAGTCAAGTCAGGTCTCTTTCAAACGTCTTTTCTTTTTCTTCCTTTGTCTTTAATATCCTCAGGTGTCCTCATGTCTTCTCTGGACTCCCCTTATTTTCCATCTCTCACACATCTGTCCTTTTCTATTTTATTTTTATAACAAGGTGTCCCCGTATCCCTCGATGTTTTTCCTTCTCTATTCTCTCCCCGTGTCTGTTTCGACTTCTTTTCCTCTCTCTCTGTTCATCCTGAGCTGGTGAAACAAACAGGGCTTTGATGTGGCTCCAGTATCCAGGCCCCACGGTCTGTCTATGTGCGTTTGTGCGTGTAGGTTTCCAAGTTTATCCTTCCAGGCTCAGTGGTGATAATGACCGGGGGTGAAGCTGGGTGAAAAGTGTGCGACTGGCCTCTTCCCTCACACACACACACATTTACACACATATCAAAGAGCTTGGAGACCGACCTCTGAGTCTACAGATCGCTAAACACCTGACGGGGGGAAGAGCCTCCTTGTATTTACTTGCACTGCAGGGAGGTTTAGGGACATCCTGACCCCAACTGAGAGTCAAATGAAGAACCGAGTTTCAAGATGTGGGACATCCTCGAGCATCACCAAGCCAGAAAACAAAAAAACTGTTGCTGTTGCTCAACTAATACCTGAAAGCTATTTTACAACTCTGATTAACATGCAGGTGATCAGATGACTGTAGCTGCGACGCTGTGATGGAAGCAGGCGCTCTGACCTTGACACCCAGCTGATACAGTGGAGCTGCACAGTGTGATTACACTGGGCGCGCTCCAAGGTTCGAGTGTGTTTGATTCTGTGAGTGTGAAGCGGTGTTGGCAGAAAAGCCCATGTGTGCTCCGTCAAAATAACAGATAAAGCAAAAAAAATACTCGATGAAAAAAAATGACAAAAATCAAAACAAATGTAAATTTACCTCTAATCTGCATACCACAGCTACGCCAAAAAAACATGGATGCAACCAAGGACTGCCAAAATTAATAGATTTTAATTAAGTAAAAGTAAAGGCTATGACAAAAAGCACTGCGTGAATCAGAGTAAATCTTAAATTTTAATGGATGTTCTCAAGGTCTTATCTATTAAAGACAGCAGTCTATTTGAACTAATAAAGAAATTACATTTGTATTCAAACCCCTTTCAATAACAGCTGTACTATATTATTTTTTTATGCCTGCAGATCATAATTAAGATGTAAGCCAGCCTGTTTATGTACAAACAGACACACAACTAACAGGAGAGCTAAGGTGAAACTGGGACTTGTGGATTTTCTGCCCTCACAAATAATTATTGTTGGACTTTGGTAAAATTATGAAGCTGCAGTAGAAGTCAGCTTGTCTCATGGCACATTTCCAGCTGTAGTTTTTTTTTTTTTTTGACTATGTGCCTGGTGTCTGGTACCACCTTTTCTAGTACCTCTTCTCCTGGGTTCAACAAGGCAGACCAGTGTCTCGCAGGTGTTAAACTGTGATTGAGTATTTGTACCCACAAGCCAAAAGTCTGCACAGTGATATTCAGCATAACAAGTTTCTCCAATTAACAACTTCTTTGAAGTAAAAACAACTAATTTCTCGCCTGAAAAAAATCTTCACACTGCTTTCTGTGACACCACAACAGTTACTCTGAAGATTAGTTTCTTCTCCAACGCCCAGCTACATGAAGGTGGTACTATCCTCACCACCCCGGTACCAAAGGTGAGTTGTATTGAGTAAAATCAAGCTAGTATCACACAGTGTAAAAGAGCCATTAGAATATGGAAACTATAAGTTCTGGATGATTTTTCTAAAAAATCTGCAGTAGAGGTACTGCACCGAGTTGCCATAATAATGCCATGTCGTATTTTTTAATGTGGCAACAACACACAAGACAGCTGAGGCTCATGACCATGTTATTAATTTTCTGGGTATTTTATCAGTTTATCCAAAGTTTAAACAGATGATGATAAGAAATTAAATTTCATGACAATCTGTCCAGCAGCTGAGAGATTTTACTCACAAATGTCAACTTCCCTGAGATGCTGCAGGAAAATAAAAGGATCACCAAAGGACACATGGTCTGGGGAGAAAGCTGCTGACTTTCCAGTTGTTGAGCTCTGTCATTGGGTATTCCTGTTGTCTCACCTTAGGCACCAGAAAAACCAGAGCTCTGAGTGTTTGATGCACTGCTGGAGAGTCCAAACCCAGTTTTTTCCCTGAGAGATGTAATAATGTATTTCTGGAATAAATAGACACTGGTGATTCATCATTTATACATTGAATGTAATCAATCAGAGAGTCTGTTATAATCAATTTTTAATCAGGAGGGAAAAGGTCAAAATATGTCACTGGCTGTCTTTTACATACCTTTCCACACCAGGTGATTTATTACAGTGTAGTTTTAATCATTCATTTTCTGGAACCATGTGTGTATTTGTAAAAAGTTGCTTAGAGAAGTTGATGTGTTTGAAACAGCTGCTTTTGTATTATTCCCTAATCTCATCATCATCATCACTTACATTATCCCATCTGCTGTAGGAACTTTATTTTCAGCTCAAGAAACCCTGTATTAGCTCCAAACGTGGTCCTTATCACCTGGGTAATGTGAGTATGATTGTTGTATTTTTGATTCACAACAAGCCCTGTACTTACTGACACCTCAATGCCCTGAACAAAGCTTTCAGCCATAAAAGTAATTCTCAGCTTTAGCTCCAAACGTCAGCTGGTGGCATAGATCTCATGGACAAGGTGTCAAATTGAAATGTCTCAGCAGGGAGTCTGGCTATACTCTTATGTGACAATATTTCAAAGACCCAAGAAGTCAACTCTCCTCTCTTTTGAAGTGCATAACAACCTGAAGGATTACTCACCATCAGACCACCTCATGGCGTCATCCAGTTGTGGCGGCAGCCCTTTCCACAGTGTGCTGTCTTTAGGGTAGCCCAGGTCCATACGTCTCAGGTGGTCATCGTACCGCCAGTAGTGGTTATCCTTGAAGAAGTAGGTTTTGTCGTTGTGCAGCCAAACAAAAGCTGCATCCACACCCTCCAAAGGCAGGCCGAAGTCACTGATTGGACGGGGGTAACCCTCCTCCACAATGTTATCTTTAAACACCCAGTATTTTAGACCTAAAGATGGCGGGCACACGTAAAATGTACTTTATACTCTATAGTTTAATGCACAGTTCAGAGGCTTGAGAAATATATAAAGGGCAATCTCTAAAAAGAAAGGTTTTATATTTAATATTGAATGAAAAATGTAAAAATAATTACATATTTGAAAAATACATGAAATCAGAGAAAACCAGAGTAACTATGTTTAAATTTCAAGGAGTTAATTACATGTTGAATTGCCAGTTGTTGTGCTGTACCTTTAAAAAAGACAATTTTGTGGTCTCCAGGTCTCTCGTACACAGCGTCCACACTGTCCAGATTGTTGGGAAGGCCCCTCCAGAAGCGATGGATCTGAGCTGGGCGGAGAGACACCAGGTGCTTCTCTCTGGTTAGTCGCCAGAAGTACTTTCCTGTGAGGAACAGAGCGGTTTGAAACGAGGAGGACCAGCAAAATACCGAATGTTGATCTGTATGCAGTTAGCGGTACATGGACTTGAATGTAACATGCTCTGTGAATGCTGGAGTCAGGTTTTTCAAGCTTAGTTTCAACTCTTTAACTGTTGTGTCTCGTTAGAGCCCAAAAATGTAACAATGACCTGAATTGTTATTAAAAAAAATGTAATAAAAGTCGAAATGTAATATCTGGTCGATAATGTAACAAAAGTGTTGAGCCTGTAATGTAATAAAAAAAATAAAAATAAAACCCAAAAAGCCCAAAAAGTAAAAACTTTCCCAAAATGTAACAACTTCTTACATTTTGGGTCCATTATTACACGTTGTTGAAGTCAGTAATGTAATAACAGCCGATAACGTAATAAATTTTCCCTTTTTGACATGTAATAGGCCAATAATGTAATAACTGGCCAATAATGTAATAAAAGTCCTGAACCGATAACGTAATAACTTTTGGCTAATAAGGTAATAATTTATTATGTTATTGGCTCCTTAAAAAACTTTGCAAATGTAATAAATGAGCCAATAATGTAATAAATTATTATGTTACTAGCCAAAAGTTATAACATTATCGGGTCAGGGCTTTTATTACGTTATTGGCCTATTACATTACAATAAGGGCAAATTTATTACGTTATCGGCTGTTATTACATTATTCGCTTCAACACGTTATTTTGGGTTTTATTACTTTTTTTATTACACTTCAGACTCAGCACTTTTGTTACATTATCAATCAGTTATTACATTGTTGTTACATTTCAGGTCATTGTTACACATCAGGCTCTAACATGTCTCAGGAAAGGTTTAAAAAAAAAAAAGTTGAATTGCACATAATAATAAATTAATTATCTTTCTACTCTAAAGCAGAGTCTGTCATAACCTGTTAAATGAATAACATCAAAGAACAGATCCAAGGTTTACTTTAAGTGAGAGTTTGATTTCTT
>OOFC01015509.1:0-12057 GCA_900323345.1 Pseudochromis fuscus | reverse complement strand
ACAAAATTTATGGAAGCCCTAAAAGGCCATGGTTAAATGCATTTTTATGTTCTCCGTTTAGCTGTAGTAGCAAGTTAATTTCAGCAGTTTTCTATATTTATTATTATATATTCTATATTATGTATTTTCTAGCTTTTAAATGTCATTATTTATTTATTTGCCATTTCCTTATATAGAGTTGACTTGAAGAGTAATACATGCAAAAATTCCAATGTACTATTGTAATGTCGTATGGTATTCTAACAGAGTGAGTGATTTATAAATCACAGTGCACGCTAACAGTTAGCTGCTAGCCGTTAGCTAAACGAACCAGGAAGTACGCCTTGGTGAATCTCTCGCTCTGCCCGCGCGCCCTCTGACGCAGTGGGACGACGCGGAAGAGAAACCCTGCTGCTGTCTGTAGTTCGTCTGTTGTGTTTCTGTCTGTCATCGACTCAGAGGAGTAAAAACAGAAAATAAAGGGAACAATCGGCTCCGTTCGCCGTGTTTACACCAACACCGGGACTCTCCGACACCAGCAGCCGGGTGGGGGGATGGAGACTCACGGCAGGGACGAGGCGAAGGGGCCGGTGCTGCACATCGTGGTGGTCGGATTTCACCACAAAAAGGGCTGTCAGGTACCTCCTGCTCCATGCTAACAAAGCTACTGTATCTCTGCAGGGTTGTGATCAGGTTTACTTGAAATCACCTGTATCTTAAAGAGACAGTACACGCGAGGACAATAACGCTGGGATGTATGGGATTAATGGTGGTAATGATTGTCCTCCTCCTGCAGTGAATGCAGGGTAACATCAGCTGTTTGCTCAGGGCTCTCTGGGTTATGTAACATGTGCTCAGCTGCCAACTTGGACATCTTTCCACTTCAGTGTGTTCAACAGCAGCTCACGGTGTTTTCAGATCATCATGGACTCTGGGTTTTGTACAAATATATAAACGTTTAGCCAATAAATCAATAAATGAATGGACAGAAGTGATTATTTCAAGCAGAACTGGTGAGATGGTCTCTGATTACAGCCTCTTAAATGTGAGGATTTGTTGCTTGTTGACTGTAATCTGAATATTTTAGAGGATTTGTACAAAAAATGACATTTAGCGAAATATCAATAAGGAAAATAATCGTTAGATCTGTCGGATCTTGGACACAGGTGTCCACAATTTCTTGTTTTATTAAGTATTTAATCCGTAACATGCGGACAACATTTGGAGGAATTAAAAAAGTTTGTTTAAATTTAGAGAGCCTTCAGGAATCATTGATACATATCAGATTAAAAGTCTTCTCTGAGAAGAAAAGTCAGGCTTTTACATTGGAAATTGGTGAAGGGTTTCCAAAATAAAGCAGTAAAAATGCTTGATTATTGTTATTGTATTTAGTTTTTTATAACAGGCATAGATCAGTTTCTTCTAAAGACTTGTGGTGGAATTTCAGAATAAAAGTTACCTTTAGGCAGAAAAGTGAGGCTTTTACTTTGGAAACTGATGAAGAAAATGTTTTCCTTTTACTATTTTCCCAAATAAAACAGTAAAATCCTTAGATTAGTCTCCTACAGGAATCATGGATGATGAATTTCAGATTAAATGCTTTTATTTTGGAAATTGGCAAAGATTTTCCAAAATAAAACAATAAAATAATCTTGATGTTTCTCTAGCACATAAACAGTACCCTTTAAGGTTCCTGGATGGACTTCAAGTTAAAGGCCATCTCTGCCCAGCAAAGTGAGATTTTTACTTTGAAAATTCACTTGTAGACCTGAAAATAAAAAATATCCACAATATGAGAAAATATAACCAAATAAAAACACATTTTGAATTCTTGTGGGTGCACATGAAGCAGCAGCAGCAGCAATAAAATAAAACTCAAACTGACATAAAGTCAGAATTAAAATCTGGAATCTTCGTTTTGGTGTCTCCTTTTAAACCAAATCCAACAGAAACTAGGTCACATGCTGGTTTTATTACCTGTATTGCGACAAATATTAACTTGCCTCTCTCATTGACTGCCATGCTGACCTTCACCATCCCTCAAACACCTGCTAATTAGTGGAAGTGGGTGTTAATCTTCTAATTATCTGATTTTAAATTCATCACATTCAGAGCTGGAGGCCATTAAACTCCAACACAGCTCCTCCTTGTTGTCGCTGCGCTCCATCTGTTCTCTCTCTGTCCTCTTTGTGTTACTGTGTCAGCAGCTGCTTCACACAGTGGAGGACAGAGAATAAGAAAAGGCTTATAAAAGGTTTTTATTATATAAAGATGGAGCTCGCAGTCTTTGTCTGGCTGTAACAGACCTGCCGCCTCCCCCCTGTGGACGTTATCTGATCGGGGTCAGCGATCTCCTGCTCCTGTCGCAAGATAGAGTTCCTCTTTTAATCCGACCTCCTCGTCTGTTTTTATTTCACCTGCTGCCCGTCTGCCTCTCTGGTGTGGATGTTGTCATTGGAAACGTGTAAAAATATGTTTTCATATTTATTTTTTTCCTCATGTTTCATATTTGGTCTGTTATAAATCATAGACTGTATAAAATGGACAAAGCAACTGGACAAAGTGCAGTGCTCCCGATGGCCACTAGATGCTGGCTCCAAATAACTCTGGATTCAATTGACTTCAATTCAAATATGCTCATTTTCAATCCTGAAAACTCAGTTGAAATCTTTTTTCTTCAAGTCATACTGATGTCATTAGATAAAGCCAGCTGTTCTTCTCAGTGGTCCATCTGAAAATCAGTTCATCCTTCAGGAGATAGGCTGAGACATGGGGAACATTTAGGGGCGAGGTTAGTTTGATTGACAGCTCTGGTCTCCAATGATTTACAGGTGGTTTGGAGGCTCATTGGACATTCTCGGTTTCAAGGCTTAAACCCGCCTCCTCACTCCTTCCTTCATATCCAAATATGGTCACTTCCGGCTTCAGAAAAACAACTAGCAATGTCACGTTAGCTTCGTCCATTCTATGAACAGAGTGGTTTCTGTGTTTAACTTCAGGTCCAATCGGCTGCTAGGCAACAATAAGAAGGATGTTTTAGGGGAGGGGTTAGTTTGATTGACTATATATAGAGAAAAAGCAGCACATTGTCAGCATATTGGAGAACTAGGTATGAACCAGGAAATATTTAACATCTTTAACATTAACTGTCAGATTGTTTGATTTTAATAAATCAATGTGTTTTATATTTTGTGTGTCAAACCTTAATTTGTAAAGTATCTAAGCTGCCAGTACAGCTTTAAAAAAACAATAATTCCTTTTAAAATGTGAAGCAGGAAGTTGCAGACTCCGGTTCAGTTTTGTCATAAAACTAAAATTCATTTTGCATCCTCAAGACCAGCTGGTGAATGAAGCTCGAAGCCAGACCTGTCAATCAAACTAACCCCGCCCCTAAATCTTCCTCTTTTTGAAGCCTAATATCGCCCTAGTGAGGTAATGATTTTCAGATGGACCACCAGATCTGACATCAGCATGACTTTAGCCAATGACATCAGAATGACCTGTGGAAAATTCAAGTTTTGAATTGAAGTCAGTTGGAGTTTATCGGGGCTCGCCTGTGGTGGCTGTTGGTGGTATTGCACTTCTTCCTCATTGGCTCCACTTTTGAGACTCGGTTGCTTCGTGGACTGAGGATCGTCACCTCGCCCTGAGGGCGTGCTTGCTGCAGGATTTGACCTACAAAATGGTGAATCACTGCTGCTGCTGGGTGTGTGGCGTTCAGGTTAAGCTTGTCAGACGCTCAGATTTACTGCGGGAATGCAGCGTGAATTTCTTGTCCCGGCAGCTTGTACAAGGTCACAGCTTGTGTTGATGACTGGTTCTTCATGACCATCCACCCAGGTGATGGTCACACCTGATGTGAAACTAGAGCTAGTGGTTGGTGAACTGGTGACCTGACACTTGACCTTTTCTGGGTGGATTCTGCACCAACATGACTCAGCAAAGCTCCTCAGGAGGCTGCGTTCTTTAACCAGTAACCTTATTAATCAACATGTAACAGCATTTGCAGACAAACTACATTTTTAGAGAAACACTCCCATAACTTACTGGTCATTTCATGTTGCTTTTCATCCATTGACGACGGGGAAACAACATTTCATTTTGTGCAGAAGGAGTAAGGACTCAGCATAAAACCAAGAAGGACTTTGGGTTTGACATGTGACCGTTGCCATGTTGTTTTTTTTGCAGCCAGTAGTGACCATATTTGGATTTTTCCCTGTTTCTGGGACTTCAACAAGGTAAAAGTAGCAAGATTTGCGATATTGTTCATTGTTGATGGTGAAGGTAGCGGTCGTCACGGTTTCCAGAAGGAGTACTCCTATTGGCTGTTGAGGGTGAATATGTGTGTGTGGTTGTGTTTGGTGTGAACACAACTGCCGAGGGGAAAATTTGCTAACAACAAACCCATGTGTTGAGTGCTGAGCCCATGTGATGTCAGAGCCTTTCAACCAATCAGAAAAACCAATTTTCCACTCCAATTATGAGCTCTTTATCTTCAAACATCATCCTGAAGTTACAAACCCCGCCTCCTCTGTTCTGTCCTCAGGTTGAATTCTCGTACCCGCCGCTGATGCCCGACGAAGGTCACGACAGCAACGTGCTGCCCGAGGAGTGGAAGTACCTGCCGTTCCTCGCTCTGCCTGACGGAGCGCACAACTACCAGGAGGGTAGGTCACATGACACCTGAACACCAATGATAACATCTGAGAGAAAAACACTTTACTGCAGCTGAAGAGGAATTAGAAATCTTAAAGGAGAGGACGACTGCATCAGTTTGTTGCAGTGTGTGGGTCGAGTAGGATTATTTGGAATAATAAGCTTTGACTCCACCTTTATTTATAATTCCTGACATTAAAATAATTTTAGACAGAATTAACCTCTGTCATAACCCAGATTTAAAGTAATTAAATAACAAATGAAACTGTCAGTGTGGTCATACTTAACAAAATAACTTCCTTTACAAAGATCTTAAATATAATTCTAGTCTTGTATTACTTAATAAAATTACTTAATGAAGTGTTTTGATTGATTTTTTTTGAAAGAAAGTAGCTAAAAAAATCTCTAATTTAACGTCAAATTTGCATCTGGACCTTTTTAAATAATTTTTTTAAAACCTTAGTTAATCTTTTTATCCATCTATTTTCTGCTGTTCATGTTGCTTTTTAATGATAAACTGAATAATAATCTTAGATGCAGCTCAGATAAAAAGTAATAATTTCAATATTTGATTGTCAAATGAAGGCCTTTTTATTGCGGTTGATATTTTTTTATACTGACAGTGAAACACGTGTTAAATGTGTTTCATTTAGTCTAAAAATATCTTAAATGTGGCTGAAGCCTCTCAGGAGTGTGTTTTTATGTTTTGATGACTCGTCAGGTTTGTTCTTGGATCCTCAGCTGAAACCATGATGTTCAGTTTGTTTAGTGAGTGTTTGTGAATCAGACTCGAGGCTGTAAAAAGACACTGAGACCGGACAGTGTCCGTCTGTTCGGTGTTGTGGCTGCCGTCATGTGACCGTCCTGTGGTTCGCCGCCGCAGATCAAACAGCAGGAACCGAGCCAAAGTTCACAGACGCTTCAGCTCTGAAACCTGTGGAGAGAGATCCTCATATCCTGCTCAGGGACTAAGTTTCAGGAGGTTTTGCTGATTCGATAGTGGGTGGATTTCATCAGCCTCTTACACATTAGTATCAGCAGAGGTTTTCTGATATTCACCAGTGTAGGACTTTATTTCTATCGAATTCATAATCCAAGGTGCATATTGTACTTTGATTTTTAAACCACTATTGTGACTTTGCAGATCAATATTTCAGGTAAAACTGCAGAAAAGCTGCTTTTATTTCTTTCATGCTCCAAATAAACATAAATCTGCATGTGCTTAGATGACAGGATTTAAAAAAAATACACTATTTTTAATGATAATTGGAGTCTAATGTGGTTTAAAGATCAAATTTCTGAATGAGATCTCTTTGGCAAAGTCTCAGGTTTCACAAATCAGTCTCTGTAAAATCTCCTAATATGCAAATATTATTCACAAAGAGGATTTCTGTCACTGATTGTTGGTTTTCGTGGTTTGTGCAACGTTCAAGTTGCTGCAGGTTCGTTCTTGCAGCTCCAAACGATCCTCTGCACACGAGTCCTTCTGCACGAACATCCAGGAAAACTCCCACTCAGCAGCGAGTGGTGTGAAGATAATCTGCTGACGTCAGGCTGGGAAATGAGCGGCAGCAGCAGCTCGTGAATTCTGGCTCCAGTCGATCCAGTTTGGCAGCGATGGGGCTGCTGGTTTGAAGCTGGCCTCTCCTCAGCGAGTCAGGCTTTGATGTTAATTCTCTCTGGTGTTTTCCCTCTTATGTAACCGCTCTCTGTGAACTCTGCTCACTGTCAGGTGCATCCATCAAAGAGGCTGAGGCTCACTCTGCATCCACACAACTGTACAGATGCTGACTTCCCATCCTGATGACCCCTGTTTGTTTCCTCCTGCCATGAAGATGTTGAACAAAACTCTGCAGACAGAAAGATGTGAACTGCTGCACAGTGAACTGCCTCCTGTGGTTGTGTTTTACAGACACTGTGTATTTCCACCTGCCGCCGCTCAGCGGAGACATGAAGTGTGTCTACGGAGTTTCCTGTTATCGCCAAATAGAAGCAAAGGTCGGTCCATATTTTATTATTTGTTTGTTTTGAAGAGCTCTTTTTGATGGCCATAAGTATTCGGACACCAATAGACTGTATAGAATGAAGAAGCTAACATGACATTACCTGTTGGTTTGTGGACTGAGTTTGGTATTTGAACGTTTCCATGTTTTGGAGCCAAAAGTGACCATATTTGGATATGAAGGGAGGAGTGAGGAGGCGGGTCTGACCTTTGAAAATGAGGACACTGATCAATGTGTATAAGACTGGAGTTCAGAGGTGATCTCATTGGACGCCAGAGCTGTCAGCAAACTGACCTCGTCCATTTCTATATACAGCCTCAGGTGTGCACCATGGACTGTAGATAAGATGGATGCAGCAACCTGGTCTCAAAAATAATGATATTGTTGCTAGGTAACTGCTGGATGAGGTGTGTTTTCTGCATCAACAGAATATCACGTCAAAGTATAGATGGTATATAAAAGCTGGATGTAGCCACTAGGCCTCATGTGAAAACAATGAAGAGCAATACCACTGATGGCCACTAGATGCTGGCTCCAAATAACCCAGGATCCCATTGACTTCAATTAAAAAATGCTCATCTTCAATCCTGAAATATTCATCAATACATTTCTCCACAAGTCATTCTGATGTCATTAGATAAAGTCAACTCTTCTTCTCAGAGATCTGGTGGGAGGAGTTAGGGGCGGGGCTAGTCTGATTGACAGCTCTGGTCTCCAGTGACTTACAGATGGTTTGGAGGCTGATTCACCAGTAAACTCCAGTCTCATACATATTGATCAGTGTCCTCGGGGTCAAGGGTCAGCCCCGCCTCCTCACTCCTCCCTTCATATCCAAATATGGTCACTTCCTGCTCCAAAACATGGCGATGTTCAAATACCAAATTCAAAATGCGAATCCACAAACCATCGGGTGGCGTCATGTCAGCCTCGTCCAGTCTCTCTGCAGCCTGTGGTGCACAGTGTTCTCCAAACATTTGTATCGTCTGCTGGAGCACTGAGGTTATTTAAATCCTCTGCCTACATTCAGCAGTGCTGCAGGACTAAAGCTGCTTGTTGCACAAGACTCTAGAGTTACAAACAAGTTTCTCTTCACGCACATTTGTACATCGTCACATGCATTTGCAGATCTGTCATGGCTGAAAGCCTGAATCGTAAAATACAGTACTTCAACTTTTCCATCATGAATATTAACAAATTCCAGTACACGAGCAAACAAATACAGATTTGTAGATTTACTTTATTCAAATATAAATCTGACTACACACACTTACAAACCTTCAGGATCTTTCTTTTTAACATGGATTGAGATGCAGAGATACACACCTCTTGTCCTGGTGTGTCTTTGTCTTGTAGACTTTCTTATTACAGCAGCTAAGTGTGTGTGGTGCAGTGCGCTGTGGTCATGGTTGTAATGTGTGTGTCTCCTGTTAAAGATTGTGTTATTGGGTCATTTCCTTCATCATATCTAGGCCTCCGGAAACCTTCAGGCTATAAAAGCTTCCAGTAAATTAACACACACGACGAGGCAAACACAAAAGTCAAGCGAGCACAACAACACAAGACACAGCAGATAAAATAAACTCAGGAGTCGGACAGCAGGAAGAGCAGCTCACCATCTGTCTGCAGACCTTTACTGTACACCTGAAAACTTCAACAGAAGCTCAGCTAACGAGATAAACATGTAAAACAGAGGAGGCCAATAGAAGAATGCAGTGTCACAGTATGAAGTACATGGTGCATTGTGCAAGACAACATGACCTATGCAGAATTAAAAAGTACAAAAACACACTCAGAGCAGCTCAGCAACACCACAACCTGCAGCTTTGAAACTGACAACACATGTGACTCAACACTTCTAAGACAGATGTAGCAATAAACCATCATCTGAGTGGATTTATCAGGTTTAGGTTGATGCCAGAGGCCGTGGAGAAACAGTTTTCTGTGGGTTTGTGTGTAATGTTTGGGCGTACGATATTGTTTGGTTTCAGTACATTAAAACCTCTGCACAGCTCTGTGTTGATCTGATCCTCTGACTCTGTCTTCAGGCCCTGAAGGTCCGGCAGGCCGACGTCACCCGGGAGACGGTTCAGAAGAGCGTCTGCGTCCTCAGTCGAGTGGTGAGTCAGTCGGTCGTGATGCAGCTGCATCTTGAAACATCCTGATGGAGTCGGCCTCGATTTCAGGCCTCGCAAATTAAATCAAGTCACGAGGCGGAAAAATGTCACCGTGACCTCATCGAGATCCAGTGCAAGGGGAAAAAAAAGAGGAAAACATGTTTTTATGTTTCCCTCCATCTTCTGCTCTGACGTTCATGACAGAATCCAAAACAAACATCTCTTGTCACATGAAGAATCGGCGAGTCCCAGAAGTAAATCTCTCTTTCATGTGTCTCCACTGAGCTTTAAATGACTCCTTTATGTATTTCACCATGGGACCAGGATCCTGTACCACTCATTAAATGTTAAGAAATAATCTTTTATTCTTAAGCTGTTCTGGTGAAATCCTGCAGAGGTCTGACTGAGCTCCAGTGTCTGTCTAGATAATTATTTTAATATCTTATAACATTTATGAAACATCATTTGTAGCTTACAGACTCTTCAGTGGTTGTATTCAAACTGCACATCAAAGTAAAAGTATTAAAGCCACACTGCACTGGAAATGTTATTGAAATATAATCAGGAAAATGTACCTAAGGTATTAAAAGTAAAAAACAGCCCAGTCATAATGCAAAAATATTAAAACCTAATATATTATTTGATTACATTTGAATACATATCAAAGCAGGATTTTACTCATGTAGTTGGCTGAACCAATTACATTTTTTAAATTAAATTTGTATTATAAATTATTCTGGTAATACTTTGTGGATAATTATTTGATGTTTTGGTTTGTAAAAATTAGAAAATAGTGAGAAATGCACATCATAAATATCCAAAATCCAACAACTGTCCAAACTGTAAGAACTAAACTAACATTATACATAAAGCAGCACATCATCGGCATATTGGAGAACTGTGCTTGAACCACGAAACTTTCAGCACCTTAAACATTCACTGTCAGGTCGATTAATTTATAATAAAGCATCATATTTTTATTTTGTATGTCAAATCTTAACTTGCAAAGTATCTCAGCTGCCAGTGCAGTTAAAAAAAAGACAATATTACCATTTAAAATGTGAAGTAGAAGCAGAATATGATACTATTTTGTCATCAGCTTGAAACTAAAATTTGTTGTTGTTCTTGTAGATCAGTTTTATTGATGCACAATTTAATATAAGGGCCAATAAACTATTTGAGTTTGTCTCCACAGCTGAGATTGTTTGTGCTTTAAAGGTTAAATGTCACTTTAGTGGCACACGTTAACAAACGACGAGGAAAACTCTGTATGGAGACAAAATGAATCTGGTTTCGTCAGTTGCGGGTAGATCTCATTAGATTAGATTCTCACATGTTGTTCAGAAAGTCACATTGTAACAGAAGCTGCTGCTGATTGAAGCCTTTAGTACTAGTTTTAAAACAATCTTTGCTTTAAATTAGAAAATTTTATCCGTCAACAGAAAATTTTGTGTATTTTCCCGCAGTGCTTTATTTACTGTTCATTATTTTTGATGTGTTGTACTCATAATAGACTGTGTAGAGAATGGACAAAGCTAATATGCCACCTGTTGGTTTGTGGACTCACATTTTGAAGCCAGGAGTTTGGTATTTGAACGTGACCATATTTGGATATGAAGGGAGGAGGCAGGAGTCGGGTCTGACTCTTGAACCTGAGGACACTGTCCACTGTGTGTGAGACTGGACTTCAGTGGTAAATCATTGGAGACCAGAGGTGTCAATCAAGCTAACCACACCCCCAAATCTTCCTCTTTTCTTTGCCTATGATGATATTTATTTCATGATTGAAAATGATTCGTTAATTGAAGTCAATTGGTGCTAGGGTTTTTTGGAGGCACCATCTAGTGGTTAATGGTGATATTGCACTTCATCCCATCGCGCTCCCTCATTGGCTCCACTGTGGAGACCCGGTTTCTTCGTCCATTTCTACAAACACTCTGTGGTTGTACTGTAAATGCCTTACACCTGGTTTGTATCCGCAGCCTCTCTACGGGCTGCTTCAAGCAAAACTGCAGCTCATCACACACGCCTACTTCGAGGAGAAAGACTTTTCACAGATCTCCATCCTGAAGGTAAAATAATCATAATCCTCTGAACCCGTCCAGCAGCATTTCACCCTCTGTTCCCATCAGCTCCACTTACAGTCCTGCTCCCTCCACAGGAGCTGTACGAACACATGAACGGATCCCTGAGGGGCTCCAGCCTGGAGGGGTCGCAGGTCTATCTAGGTACAGGGAACAAGTCTGCGTGGTGACATTTTTATACTTTTGGCCTTTACATCCAGAAATTATCATAACGCTGCACAAAGTCAACAGTTCAGCTGTAGCTTCCTCAGTTTCTCTATAATAAAGTCATGTGAGCAAAACACTTAGAAATTCCTCAAACAGACATTATTTGTTGTCATTGAGCCTCATCAGGCCTGTGGTCATGTGACTGCTGCACAAAAAAGTCATTCAGGGTAAAATTCCTCCTTTTTTTTAAACACTCTGCTGTTTTTTTCCTCCTCCTCTCTCACAGGATTATCACCCAGAGATTTAATCCTGCATTTCCGACACAAGGTGCAAAAAATTTATCATAAAAGCAACAAAAATATGCAAAAAAAAATCTTAAATTTAACCAGTAAATTTTGTCGTCTCAGGTCCTCATCCTCTTCAAGCTCATTCTGCTGGAGAAGAAGGTGAGAGTCCTAAAACTGAAACTCATCTTTTCTTTATTGTAACGTGTGACATATGAAATAATCTACATATGTGTTTGTACTGTGTGTGCAGGTCCTGTTTTACGTGTCTCCTGTCAACAGACTAGTGGGAGCTCTGATGACGGTGTTATCACTGTTTCCAGGTCAGTGACTGCAACACATTTAGTTAATATTATACAGCAGAGGTTTCATTACACAGCACTTTGGTTCAAGTCTTGTTGATTTTTAAATGTGGTTTATAACTCAATCCAGGTTTAATCTTTAATAAAACTTCAGTCTCACACAGACATGTCCTTGTGTCTCAGATGACAGTCAGTGTTGTAACTCCTGTGAGGATCTCGTTATGCTTCAATCAGTAGCTTTAAAATTGGACCATCGTCTGATTCGTGTAACATCAATATGGATCCACAAGGATTCCTTCAGGGCTTCAAAAACCTGGAAGTTCACAAATTGTAGAAGTTCAGTCTTTAATAAAACGTCTGTGCAGGAATGATCGAGCACGGCCTGGTCGACTCCTCCCACTACAAACCGAAGAGCAGCACGTCCGAGGACCTGAGTCTGGAGGACAGCGTCTCGGGAGCCGAGGAGTTCGTCTCCGTGTCCGTCACCG
>OOFC01015504.1:29901-40792 GCA_900323345.1 Pseudochromis fuscus | reverse complement strand
TCTGCTTCGTTGTATTTATTTCTTTCATTTGCTCTGAGGGGGGCATATTCATGACATCACACTTATTTTAGTGTATTGATGGAGAGAGCGCAGGAGTTTGTCCCTGCCAATATTCACACATCTCTATCCATCACAGAGCGGGTGAATGTGTGTGTGTGAGGCCATCGTCCATTAAATCCAATTAGCTCCCCTGTCCTGCCATTCAAAGCCAGGCGGTGTGCAGCGGATGGTAATAAGTTAGTATGTTGGGTGTCAGCAGGACGTTCCCCGCTGCCATTTAAGAGGACTAATTGATGTTTATGGCGGTAATAGTGTTGTGTTATCGTTCTAGGTCCTACACTTGATATAATGATACCCTGAAAGTTACAAGTGAAGTTAAGCCGGAGTGAAGTCCCAGAGTACGAGGTTGGTCTATACAGATCGTATCTGAGGTGTTATTACAAAGTACTTGGTGTACACATCTCTCCTGCATGTGCTGCTTTCTGTTTTGGTTCTTTCCTGTGACTTAAGTACAGACAATATGTCAGCGCTGTCACCGCTGTTGCATTTTTCCAACATAATTTCCTAGTTCAAGTATCCACTGATGCGCTCACATATAAGTGGATGGAGTTAACCCCTTTAGCCCCAGGCCACCGTCAGAGCTTCCCATTAATCCCACAGAATATTTAATGAATTCAGAATTACTGAGTAGTTAAGCGGCTGTTGTAGCTCATGGTGTGACTGCAAATGTTTCACTAACAAACTCTGCTGAAGTCGCACAGAAACTGCATTTCAACACTGTCTAACTTCTGTATCGTGGCAAGTTTCCAGCAAGAACCAGATACGTAGGCGGGGCAAAATATTTAAAGCCATTTCATTGGACACTGAAACACCAGAAAATATCATATCTAGCTAATGTTACATGTGCAACACTGTCTCCGTCCAAACCTGCTGAACTCTATCCACCTGCTCCACCCGCTACAACAGATATTTGTCTATCGTCACCTAGCAACCGAACTGAGGCCAATGACATTCTGTAAAAATCGTAACACTGTAACAAGATGTTTCTGATTGAACCATTTGTAATTTTAACAACAAAATCCAAATCAACACTTTACAGTGTGTTACAGAGCTAACTAATGATACTATTGCAGCTAAGTGATTACTACTACAGCTGCTACTCTGTCAGTGTTTTCTAATCTGAACTCTGCTGCTCACATCAGACTGATTGACAGGTGAAAGGAATGATGCTATTGGTTGAAATTGCAACTCGATGAAAATGTGATTTTTTTTTTTTGTTTTTACTCAGAAGTAACTGCGATTGAACTTTGTTATAAAAAATAAAACCTCACTGAATTTTTGTGCTTTATTTGACCATTTGATCATTAAACTTCATCTTTAATTTGCTGAGATTATTCTGTCAGAAGTGACAAACTTCACAAAAATAACCAAAACCATTTTTTGTTTTCTTTTCCTAAACCTGTTATTTTCCATAAAATTTTGTCCTGTTTTGTAAAATTGAAATTTGTAAGATCATGAGATTATCTTCTGTTAATTAAAAAAATACCATATTTGCATCATGTATGAGGATTGTTGACCTTAGTAAGTGTTACAAGTGTTACATTAAAAATCAGCAAAGTCTTCTAACTTTCCAAACTTGTTGTGAATCAGTGTAGAATCAACTTAGATTAATATCAGCTGGCAAAACAATGTCTAGATGACTGAATTATGACATTAAATATAAAAAAAGATTACCATATATCACTCGGAGATGATTTAAAATACAAAATCTGTCATATGTCCAAGTTAGAATTGAACTCATTCAGAGACCAAAGCATTGAGTGATTGGTGCAGTGCGACTTCGACTCCAATAACTCAGCTGCAGATATGTGTCAGAAAACAAGAAAGATTTGTAAAAAGTAGACATAACAGCCATCTATTTTGTTTTTTAGTCATTTCTTGTTATAGATGAGAAAACATCTAAAATCACAGAGAGTGTGTGGTCTCTCTGTCTCTCTCTCCTCTCAGGCTGCAGTTTGTCTGTCGCTGCCACTCTCACACAGACCACACACAGACACTGTAACAAGCTGCAGCGTGTCCATCAGTGTCTCCACAGGCTAAAACAATACCAAGGAAAGTGTGTGAGGAAGTGTGTGTGTGGAGAACCAACACTGTGGACATCCAGTGTGTCTCTGTGACTCCAGCGTGACCCCTGCGGCCATCACCACGGCGACAAACAGGGTCAGAGGTCAATGAGAGGTCAGCAGACTAATCTCTGATCTTTTCTTTTCTCTCCTTCACTCAGCATCTCTTTTACTTTGTCTGAGTCTCAGCCTCTCCTCATGACTTTACTCCTGCACACAAACACCCACTCACCCACTCACCCTGACGTCACTTTGAGCTCCTGCTGTGAACAAGCTGTTTTCTCTACATACTCTTTATCTACAGATTTTTTTAAACACACAAAAATTGTTTTAAAATGACAAAATCAGACTGAATCAACATGTAAACAACGTGGAAAAAATTGAGAATAATCATATATTTTCAAGTTTTAAAAATAATATTTATTTTTTTCGACATGAAAAAACGTATTATTATTCTGATGGAACTGTTGGATTCAGTTTACATTGGTTATGTGACTTTGTTTCACAGCAGCTGAGGCTCAAAAATGAGGCCAATGCAGAGGTGAAAAAAAAAGTGCAAATCTCCTGATGATGGAAATGAAGGGAGGGCGAGGAGGCGGGTCTGACCCTTGAACCTGAGGACACTGTCCAATATGTATGAGACTGGAGTTCACCAGTGAATGAGCCTTCAAACCACCTGTAAGACCAGAACCCAGAGGCCATTGGTGGTATTGCATCTATTTATTTCCACATTGGCCTCACTTTTGAGACTATGTGGCTATGTCGAACATTTATGCACAGTGTATGATTTAAGTAAACACCACATATTATATTGAAGACTGTGACATGATTGCCATGCACAGGTGTGTGTCTTTGGCTATTTATAGTAAATCCACCTGACCTGAGGTGAGCATGTCTTAGGCACCACCTGTGAAGCCACTTGTTGATGTTCAGCTGTGTCAGGCTCAGGCAGATGTGGGACTGATGTCCCTGTAATGTTTAAGTACATGTATAATAGTTCATTTATGTTCCAACAGGAAAGTGAATGTTGTCATTTTTAATAGCCAATGTAATCATAGTCATTGAAACAGTTCCATACATTTATAAAGTGTAACATTCAATTTATCATATTCTTACATATCCAATATCCAAATATAACAAGCCTGAAATCAGATGTAACAATAGAGACGTAATCTTGTGTTTGTTCGTCTGTTGCACATTAAAATCATCCAGGTCTTTTAGGCTAAAGTGTGATGCACCACTGAAATCACTTGCCACACCAACATGCTCCTCACATTAGCAATCACTCACCATGCTAACATGCTGTTGATATTCAAAACCCAGATTTTGCATGTCAGGGTGCATGAGCTCTGCCGTAAACACACAGTCCTCATTCAAAACGACAATCCTCTGTGAGCTCCATATAAACTGTAAATGCAAAACCACTGTTTTTGTTGAAGTTCACTTGGACACACAATCATCTGAAACTTAAGATGGTAGACATGCAGTTTTAATAAAAACAAGCTCTGTTAGTTTAAATATCATATTTACTCTAAAGCTTTAGTTTCGGGTCGTTGGTGTGCCAGCTGCAGTGAGGCTGGCAGCTTTTTAAATAAATGATGGGTCACACTTCATGGCCCATGACAAGTGGTATGAATGTATGTTTGTGCCCCCACCCCCTGGAAAAACGATTTGACTAAGTATTTCATACTTGAAAATGATGGATGTTGAATTCAAGTCAATTGGAGCCAGAAGGTTTTTTGTTTATTGTTCTTTTATAGCGTAAAATTTTAATTTTAAGTCCTTGCACACTTTCATGTTGTAATGTAAATGGAGCAATTTAGCCTAATTTCCTTCATGATTAATAAAGTTCCATCATATCGTATCGCATCATGTCGTATCATGTTGCATCATTTTATATCGCATTGTATCATATCGTATCATATCACATTGCATTGTATGGCATCACACCGTATCGCATCACATCGTATCGCATCGTATCGTATCGCATCATATTATATTGTATCATATCGTAACGTATCGTGTTGTATTGCATTGTATCATATTGTATCGTTTCACATTGTATTGTATCGCATCGCATCATATCGTATTGTATCGTATCGTGATGTATCACATTGTATCATATTGTATCATACCACATTGTATTGCATCGCATCGTCCCATATCACATCCTATTGTATTGCATCATATAGTGGCCATCGTTCATATTGCACTTTTTTGCACTTACTCTGGGGCCTTATTTTTGAGCCCCTGTTGCTGCATCAGTCTGTTTCTTACTAATATTTTTTCAACATTTTCAGACTTCAAAACAACTCAGTGTGACTAACAATATCTTTAAAGGGTGAATCTTCTACTTTCTTCATTTGGTACCAACAATAAGTCAAGTACCTTCTGAATTGTTGACTGTTGGTTGAAACCTGTCACCTTCAGTAAACAATCCATCCATTCAGTGAGCACTATGCCCTCACCATAGCTTAAGCTGGGCGTACAATGGGTATTTTTACTGATGTTGCATCATTCTACATTTTATTCATTTACACTCACACTGGATGAATTGATCTACCTCCTATGAGCTTTAATAAAGTTGGGCTGTCTGGTTTTAAATGATTATGGGTCTCAAGATCAGCTAATAAAGTAGGATACCTTTTATTTTATATATTATTTTTAATGTTTTTTTTTTTTTTTTACTACAGCTTAAATAAAGAGCACACAAGGTTTTAGAGGCCCCTGAAGATCGAGGACCCGATGCCTGGTCCAGTGTTTGATTCATGATTTCAATGAAATTCATGTCAGTTTAATACACTGTGATTTCCTCAGATCTGAACACGACTTTCTGAAGCTCAGTGTTTGTTGGCTGAGATCATTGTTGAATCTTAAAGGGTGTGATTAAACTTTTTAAAATGTGTCACAAGTGGACAGCTGAGAAGCATCTTTGTTTACACCCTTATTTACCATGTGTCTTGTTGGATGTTACTACGGCAACATCAGAGCCCACGTACAGTTTTTACAGTGCTCATCAGAAGAGCTCCATATTTTGTAAATAGTTAGCACAGTTAGCTAAAAGAGAGAAGAAGGCAAAAAGATTCATGAACTATTGTACACAGGGTGATGAAATAAAGTAATTTCTGAGGTACAAATGAGCGCAGGGCAAGAGGACACATCAGGACGCATTAGCATTTACACCACAAAAGATCTGTGGTCACGTGCGTCCCAGAGCAGCTCCACATGTGGTTGGAGTGATTGGATGTGAATGTGGTTTGGTGGTCATTTAAGGCTAATTCATACTTTCTGTCAAGGGGGCGTGCGCCACTAGCGGACTACTAACGCGCTTTGCGGATTTGGACGTGCTCCACACATGCACGCTAGTGAGTTGAATTTTACTACCGCCGATACAGCAGGGGGCAGAGTAGAGCTTTAGGTTTGTTTGTGAGCCGCAAAGAAACAAAGAACAAGAGGACGCTTGTACATTCAATTAGTTTCTGTAACAACAAGGAAGCAGAAAAGAAAAAGGATGGCGACCCCACGACAACGAGAAGCGGAGCAATGCTGCTTGGCAATTTTGGCAGAAGAGTGTGACAGAAGAGCAAGAAACGCAAAAGAAAATACAGCGTCCGGGGCAAGCGCAGTGCCAATAACTTGTAGTGATTTTCAGAGAGCAGTTGCACTCTCCACGCCCAGGCGACGTGGTCAAATTTTTTGAGTGGCGGGTGTTCGGCTCGGTGCCCATCCGCTCGAGCAATTGCTGAGGTCTTTTATGACGACATTTACATCACGCGGACCACCACGTAAAGGTGGAAAGTATGAATTAGCCTTTACACTACCATATTTTTGGTGGTCGACTTGTGATCAGATCGCCTGGGACTTATTTTAAAACCAAGTGTAAACACACCCAACATGTATCAAGTACTATAACAAAATTAAGACGTTCAATTCTGAAAAACATTTTATTTCCCAGAAACTCTTTTTTTGTAATTGAAGTAAATTGATTATCACAACAACACGTGGTCGAACACGTGGCGTCGACCCTGCAGCTGCTGCGGTGGTGAAGCTGCTCGCCGGCCGTCAGAGGACAGCAGCCGCGTGGAATGTGTGGAAATGTATGAATGTGAATGAGCTGCTCTGTTTGGTCAGCCTCCCCTGGACACGCAGCCGTACTTTTTTCTTTTTAAATACAGACTTTGTTCCTATTCTTCAGCAGTAATACAGACCTCACACACACGTCAGCGCCCTTGTGTTCCCACAGTTTGTCATTCGGTGTCATTCACGCAGACAGAGCCGGTTTGTGTGAGAGTGCAGCCAACAGCTGCACAAAAAGCCAAAGACAACTTGTCTCCATTCAAATGAGTGTTGCTTCAGCACTTGGACTGTTTGGACTGAAGAGTCAAATCAGCAGGCAGCACGTTTGCATCTGCCACCTATTGTCCAGTCTGCATGGCACTAAATAAACAGTGTAGTGCACTAAGCGGGACGGTGTGTGTGGCAGTGTGTGTGTGTCACAGTCCTGATCTCAGTTTGATTTCTAAAGGTAGAAATGCAGATAGATTTTTATATATATTAAACATAATTATCTACTCAGGTTCAACTTGCAGCCATTTCTACTCCCTTCAGTCTGAGGGCTAAATCTTTGTGGATCTGAAGAGACCTGCTTAAATAGTCAACTTAAAGTATCTTCTGCACATATATGAAGGTAAACATCAAAACCAAACAGCTGAATAAATGTGTCGTGATGTCTCAAATGGTTTTTTTTTAACACATATATCTCTCAGCACTTCTTTGTTGCTTTTTACAGAAAATTAAAACAAATTTCTTGTAATTTTATAGAACAACAAACAAGCAAAAATATGTTTTCAATACCAATATTTTACAGAAAATGAAATCCAGTATTTTTTTTTATTGCAGATCGATGATGATGCTGATGAAATTCTTTCTGCTGTAGCTTCTCATAGGGACGTAGCCACTTTCCAAACCCAGGTCGGTCATCACTAACCACAGTCGTGTGTTTATTGCAGCCTCTCTGTTGCACTGCTCAAGCTGCTCTGATTCTGCACCATTTTATTTTTGGATGCTGTGGGAGATCTTTTCTTTTCTCCAGCTGTGGGTGCAGTATCTTGAGGTTTTTCCAGCAGAGTGCCTGAGAGTTTTTTTCCACCTTTTATATTTATAGGACCAGAGTCTAAGCAACTGAGGTAACCTGTCTTATTTCTCTTTGGACACTAATGGGTGTATTTTTGTGTTTTTATGCAAGAGTTCAAACCACTTTCATTTTATTTGACTGTACACGGTAAAGCCAGAACCATAGGATATTATCAAAGGATCTGCTTAATTATCAGTGTACCAGAGGTGTCTGCAACATCATCTAAATCCTCCAGTAACACAGAAAACACCTGATGATGAAACCTGAGATTCTTTCATTATAATACATTAATAAAGTGGCTGTGCTGTCAAATCTTTAAAAGAAAAAAAACACACCAATATTTATGGAAAACAGCTAAATTATGAGCAGGCCAGAGATAATGAACTGATTAAACAGATTAACTTACAGCTGTCCGGTGGTTTTATCGTTGCCTAACTATACATTACAGTGCATCAACACTGAAAATAAAAGATAATTGAGAAAGATGAATGCATTTTTTGTGTCATTCTGATGTCATTCGATAAAATCAACTCTTCTTCTCAGTGATGTGGTCCATCTGAAAATCATCTCATTATTAAGGAGATCCTTCAAAAACAGGATTCATCCATCCATCCACTGTGGCAGTACCATCTATATATCAAATCAAATCAATCTATATTTGTATAGCACTTTACATACAAGGAAATATGCAACACAAAGTGCTTTACACTTAAAAACAATCGTCACACGGTGTGACACACACAAACAGATGCACACACACACATACACACACATACAGTCAATGGGCAGTGCTCAAATGTGCATAACCGTGAATAGGATTTGGTTCTTACTTCAGAACAAATCCCAAATGAGAAATGATTGCTGACTAAGCAAAACTAAGCAGAGGGGGATTTAAAGTAAAAAAACAAATAAACAAACAAAAAAAAAAACAGTCATCTTCAGAGCGCTTGGTGAAGGCCCAGTGTTGTTCTGTGGTCATAATGATGTGGCTCACCTCTGCATGTGTACAATGGGCCTGCAGGTGTTTGTGTTGGTGGTCGTCCTCTACAGGCTGTCAGAACATTTGGAGGATAACATCATATTTTTATTGTCGAGGACATTAACAATATGCACAAAATGACTCCTGGAGGTCAAAATAAACAAAGAGATAGAGCCACATGGAGCCACACTGGAGAGGAACTGTGGTAATCTGTGACCTCTGACCTGGTCCCATCACCTTGGAGACGGAGACTAAACTTGGCCGGTAATAGCAACTTGGGATTTCTACCATTTCTTTGTTCTTCATCTTCATTTTTTTTTTTCTTAGAAATTATCAAACCTGGTTTTTCTCCCGTTCTCATTCTTACAGCAAGACGTGACAGAGATTTCTCGCCATCCAAACAATGATGTCATGTTCTCCAGGAAGCAGGACGAAGAGGAGGAGGAGGAGAGACGTGTGGAAGGAGGAAGAGGAGGGTGATGAAGATGGAAAAGAGGAAAAGGGAGAAGTGAAGCGGAGTACACGGTCAGGTCAAACGCTGCGTTTTCGGGTGAAACTAAGTTCACATTACCATACAGCTCAGTGTGTGTGTGTGTGTGTGCGTGTGTGCGTGTGTGTGTGGCGATGTGTCTCGTCTCCACTGGGGCGGGTGACACCAAATTTGTAACCAAGCGACGCCAACAGATGGAGCTCCTATTGTGGTGGTGTATGCACACACTAACACACACACACACACACACACACATTCATACACCAGTCTCATCACAAGAATAAAGTACACGAGCACCCAGACTGGCAACCTCCTGGGGTTAAAGTGTAAAACACACACACACACACACACACACACACACACATACACACACACACCATAACCAGTCTCCACCAAGGCCTCTGCAAGCATTCGCACATTCTTATGCATAGTGTACACACACACACACACACACACACACACACACGCCACTCAATGTATCATTTGTTGGAAGAAGACACCCACAAACACACACAGATTGTTTCCCATCAGTTACCTACCTGATAACAGACAAGTGTGTGTGTGTGTGTGTGTGTGTGTGTGTGTGTGTGTATGTGTGTGTGGACACAAATTGAACCCTTGAACTGTGTTTAACCCTCTCTCTCTCTGTTGTTCTGTCTATCCTTCATGTGGCTTTTATTGTTGCTTTCCTCCTTCCTCTCTCTTTTCCTGTTTCTGACACCTTCATTTGTTTTCATCTCTCTCTCCTCCTCCTCCTCCTCTCTCTCTCTCTCTCTCTCTCAGTGGGACATAAACTGGTTTCAGGTGCTTTGAGATCAGAGCTACATTTAGTGGGTACACTGCTGTGCACGTGCAAGGTTATTGAGGGAGAAAGGTCAGTACATAAACACACACACACACACACACACACAGATTTGTTTCAAGTCATTTGTGAATAAACCAAATATTAAATGTCGACATCTGTGAAAAGCTTCTTGATGACAGAATTCATTATTTTTGATTATTTACTTGTCAGCTACAGGAAAATAAAAATATATAGAAAATAAAGTGTATTTATTAAAAAACTCAATGTCCAATCTATATTAAATTAACATAAAACACACTGGTATTATCTTATTTCAATTACAGCCAATTAACAACACAAAACAATAAATATAAAAATGAATACCTATCATCGCATATGAATATTACAGAACCTAAAACAATAACCTGCTCTGATACACCAAATATAGACATGAAAGATAAAATGGATTAAAAATCATTTTTAAATCAAACATTTAAAATTTAAAATAAAAGTCAGTTATTTCTTCAGTAACAATATTGATAGTAATCCACATATTATTAGTAATTAAATAGTAATCACATTATAAAGAGGCAATGAATGAAACAGTATTTTAAGGTAATTATGGATCAGGGCAGTTTCACAGCATCCAACAAGATTTACTATTCATTTTTGGTCATTTAATTTTTTTCATTAAGACTGATTCACTTTGGTTTTATTGCGGTTGGAGAGTGTAACGGCTCCCAGCCTCCCTGCAAATAAAAACATATTACAGCAGCTTTAACAACAATTACACAAAGAAGAATAAAATAATTGTGCTCATTTGGGTTTTTTTGGATTTAATCTAATTGTACAGAAATTTGAAGAGGCCTTTATTTGCAACAATCACACATGTAAGTACTTTAAAAAAAAAAATACAATTAACACATAAACGTTTCATATTCTGTCTGATTTCTTATTTTCTATGAGAGTTTTATTAATTGTTGCCATATTTCTGTATTAATTTCCTCTTCATTGTTGAATTCAAATCATTATTTTTAAGCATTTGCTCCGAAAGCTTCTTTTGATTTTGCAGAACAAAATCTGAGTTATTACTATTTTTATTATTAGTACAAGTAGAAATTGAATGAATACAGCTAATAATGGTACATTTATTATGCATGTATATGGTCGAGCTGCAGCGACTTGCACTCATTATGTTTCAGGCCCACAGTTCACTGCAGATTTATTTATCAATGCTGCAGTTTCATGATTGTGGTCTGAAAAAATGTATTTTATCAAACAAAAAAAAACAGTTTATGTCTGTTTTTATTCAATCTATTGAATTTTAAACAGCAATGAAAATCTTCCACATGAAGTGTAAGCCAGAAATTCATAAAATCTT
>OOFC01015500.1:22530-56580 GCA_900323345.1 Pseudochromis fuscus | reverse complement strand
CTGCAAAGATGTGGTAATTTCCACTTTAAAAACACAACATGCGAGTGGCTGCTTGAATTTTAAAAGCAGCTCATTCTCTGCTTCTCTGTCAATCTCACGCACACACACACACACACACACACACACACACACACACACACACAGCCACCATACTGACACACACACACCACCACCCCCCTCCTCACTGTCTCCCAGCAGACTGACCGATGCAGACGTTCTCATCATCCAGTTCGGCAGAGGCGTTGCGGAAGTATCCCAGTCTGCAGTGTTGGCAGTTCTGGCCCCGGGTGTTGTGCTTGCAGCTGACGCATGTGACGATGTTCAGGTAGTCGATGTAGCTGCAGCGGTTGGAGTGGCCGTAGCACTCACAGTCTAAAAAACATTGGGGGAAAATGACGTTAAACAGGAGTATTACACTCTGGTGGGATCACGATCCACGACCCACAGCAACAAATAAGTTTTAGTGAACAAATGAATGACCCTGTGTGTGTTTTATGACTCGCCTTTCTCGCTCTATATTTGTCCAATAAAGACAGACCACTCCCTCTCCATTACTACACTCACCGGTTTGCTGAGTCTGCTTCGCTGTGCCGCACTGATTACTGATGGGAATACCACTATCCTGAGTGTGCGCGCTTGGTTGTGTGTGTGCGCACGGGCGTGTTAATTGTGTCTGGGAATTTAATTGTATTACCGGATGAGTAGATTATAAGCTACAGAATCATAACCGAGGGAGTTGGAGGCGAGCGATACGGTGGGTGTTTTTCCAGACGACACCTGCTACAGTGAAAATGGTGTGACCCTGGTTAACCTAATTAAAAACTGCCTCTCTGCTCGAGATGAGCAATAAAATCTTCAAAATTATTTCTCACCCCCCCCTCCTCACAATAACAATGATGAAGTAATTTAGTAAATGTTTCTCTTATGCATTTGGGTCATCTGCACGTCCAGCAGGGCGCGGGAGGGTTGACACTTTCAGTCAAACAGCGACTGAACGAGGCGAGGACACGAAGCCAAAGAGACGTCACGGATGTAGTGACAGGAAACTGGCTCCGGTTCCTGAAGCTGGTTTAAAAGCAGAGTGACAAAATATGCAGGCGTCCTGGGCCGATGAGGAGACGAAAGCTCCCCAGCGAGCAAACACAAAGCCCAACTCTGCAAACTGCTAAGTGTGCAAATGAGCCTCAAACATCAGCAGCAAGCACTCCCACCTCCTCACTCTTTGCATATTAAGTGAAGTTTTATTAAAGACTAATAACTAATAAATACCACCTCTTAAACTTCAACCTTTGAAGTTGTGTCATGTTTACACACCACAACAAACTGAGTGTATCTTCGAGGTCTGTGTCCGTGTTGCATTAAATGTATATCACCGAGCAATATGAAGATGAAATACTGTCTGCTCTCTCCAGCTTTTTAAAATCTCCAGCACAAAGAGCTGCACAATCAGAGCTTAATTAAATTTTCTCTTTGTAATTCATGAATTATCTGAGAGGATTTGATTGCAGGTTTTGCTCTACATGTGTCTGCGCTTGATAAATTAAGACTTGTTCCAAATTTCACACCCTAAAACCAAAACTAAAAAAATAATGATGTGGAGAATGGTGTAAGACCTTTTTTTTTTTTTTGCATAATTTTCCCACAGAGAGGGAGAAATGAAAGCCTGACATTACCTCGTGTGGGACCTGCATTGTGCAGAGGGTACGGAGGGGGTGTCGCTCTACGATTATCTTGGCGGAGGCTGATACCTAATTAAGGTTTTATTAAGCTTTAGAAGTTGGCTGCAATAGTGCGCTGCAAGGCATCACTGTCCTCTAAAGAGGCGTTTACCAGGCGTGTTTATGCAAATACACATTTAAATGCACATTAAAAAGTCGGAGTTTAGCTGTTTAATCAGCCGTCACATTATTATTTTATTATTGTTTGGTTGATGATGCCAGCTGAAATATTAATGAGCTGGTTTAAAGGAAGCCAGAGCGAGGAGCACCATAAAGTGCCTCTCTCAGCACTGAGGGAACCACGCGAGCAGTGCGGGAAACAACTGCCTAATTAAATATAAATGGCCAATTACTCCACAGACTGGGGAGGCAATGGGACATTGTTTCACAAATTAACGTGACGAGTCAAGATGCTGCTTTATTGGTATTTATCAGTTGTGAATTGTTAACAGTAAAAGACACAAATGGATGTACTGCATGTATCAAAGAGTCTGTGAGGTTGAAGGAGTAATGGTGCGTTTTGCTAACAAGCCTCCTTTCTAGAAACCGTCGGCACAAATGTCAGTGTAGGTAAGTGTTTGATGGTTTAATATGAATTCATTTCTTACCTTGATCATGCACAAAAAAGCAAACACAACCAGGAGGGAGGCACAGACGATGGAGGAGATTTGAGACAATGAGCAAAATGAAAAACAGAAAACACAGAGTGAAAGAAATTTTTCCACAGTTTTCTACTTTTTAAATAAAACTGTATCCAGACGTTACAATCTACTGATAGGACCCAGTCTCCTGTCTTCGAGACACACGCCGCCGCCACTTGTGTAGACCTCTTACCTTTGAAATCATCGTATATGATCCCAAACAACTCTTTGGCCTGGGGCTCTCCTGAGATCAAGAGTTTCAGAAGCCCTGAGAGATGAAGGAATCTTTGTTTAAGATTCGTCTCCACATCACTCGCTGTGCTACAGTCACATGCTACAGCGCTGCGTCTTCACACAGCGGCAGCAGGTTACAGCCTACAGATCAGCAGCAGTACTACAGAGGAGGGTCTCTGGGATCAGATGGCAGGGGAGTCCCACTGGAGGCTACCTGAAGGAGGAGGGCTGCTTTGTTCTACACAGCAGACTCACCTCACCGCAGTGCTTCCTAACTGGTTGGACAGAAGTGAAAAGTCACCACGCTGCACTCCACCAACAGCTTTCAAGCCAAATTTGACTTAATATTTAACTATTGGTTGTTAAAGCTTGTCCCACTCCAGCTTTTAAGATCAATACTTTAAATCAGTGGTCACCAACCACCGGACCGGGGACCGGTACCAGTACCGGTCCGTGGGGCAGTTGTTACCAGGCCGCACAGAAAGAATAAATAAAAATATAACTTCTGTTGCATTGATTATTTACAGAAGCCCTGAAAGGACATGGTTAACAATATTTTTATTTTCTCCGTTTTCCCGTGATAACGACATAATTTCAGTAGTTTTCTCGAGATATTTTTCTTGTCATCTTGAGAAAACAGGATTATCTCGTTTTCTCGAGATAACGAGATAATTTTCTGGTGATGTAGAAATCAAAACAAAAGTCTGATTACTGTCTTTATCCAGACCACGACGCTCCACTCTGCTGCTGCTGCACACAGTGAGCTCTACTTCTGTTTGTTTGTGCTTTTGCTCATCATGGTTTGGAGTTATGATCATTTGATGTTACTGTGATGCAGTCGCCAGAAAATTATCTCGTTTTCTCGAGATAACGAGATAATTTTTCCTTTCATCTTTGGAAAAAAAACAAACTTTATTTTCTTGTTATCTTGAGAAAATGAAGTTTGTTTTCTCGAGATAACAAGAAAAATAACTCAGATCTCGAGAAAACCACTGTAATTATCTCGTTATCAAGGGAAAATGGAGAAAATAAAAATATAGCTAACCACGTCCTTTTCGGGCTTCCGTAATTATTAGAGTTTGAAAGAAATTTTATTTTGAAAGGAGCGACCAGATTCTCTTCAACTCAACTTTTGCCATTACCTCTCGACACGTCAATACGCTTGTCTCGGTCACGTTACCCAAAAAATACGCCCGCAAACTAGCGAAAATTAATAAAATACAAACGTCTTTGGAGAGCTTCTTTGCAAAGGGTAAGAGGACAACTTTTTATACTGGTCGTGTTATTTTATTTTCACTGTATTTATCTGACACACCTTGAAGGCAGGTCCGTGAAAACAATGCCGACATTAAACCATCTGTGGTGCAAAAAAAGTTGGGGACTGCTGCTTTAAATCATTTTTGAAGCTCTCAGTAGAGACTAAAATAGACTATGAAAGTAAATTCTTGACCTCAGGACCACAGTGGTGTGTGTGGTGAGGCTGCTCTGAGAGTGAATGTTTACAAGGTCAAAGATGCAATGATCAGAGAAAAAAAAGACATTTTTGACCAGTATCTTAATAAATCTAAGTATAAAAAAACTTGCCAATATTCAGGACAGTTTGTCTTCAGAGATAAAACCTAAAGATGTACAAAACATAGTGGGCTAACATGTTTTTTAAGCGTAGGTAATGAGGCTAAAAATGTCAGTTTGAAGATAATAATGAATCAGCTGAGGTCTCCAATGATTCAAAGCAGCACATTTAGCTCTGCAGGAGTGTTTCTGAGAACATTTTCTGATAAATGCAACACTGTGTCACCTATTAATCTCATCGTGATAAATTCTTGCAACCAGTTATGAATCACTGCTCGGTTATATCACAGGTCAGGTTTCTACCTTTCCTCTTCGCTTTCTTTTTCTCTTCTCTGTCTTCGTCTTCTTTCCCAAAAGTGTGCTGTGTGGTCTCATGACCGCCTCCTTCGCTCTCAGGTTTTTCAATGACATGGTGCACTACAAAGGAGCAACAACTCTAAAAATCAATTTGTATCGACGCAGCACAGATTATCTCAGCCTGTTTTCACCAAACTAGATACAACAAAGTCGACTGACAAGTCGACGATATCCAGAGATTTGTGAGAAACCTTCGCGGGTGCAGCTCCCACCCAAATATTCTAATGTGTTCTTTATGGATCATAAAAACTCTCATCTGCTGATCACACGTTGGAGTATTTACAATGTGAAGAACAATGTTTACTGAAACAGTTCACTTCCAGAGCATCTTCAGTGTCAAATCCATCCTCCTTTTTTCAGTCTCGCCATCTTTTCTATTTCATCCTTCATGCTGTCTGTTTCTTCCTCGCTTGCCTTTCAGCATCACTCATTGTCTTAGATAAAAATATGGCTCCACTCCTGGTACCAGTTGAAGATTTAGCCTTATGGCTCATGTTGACTGACAGGCTATCATGTAGCTGAAAAGATAAATTTAGATGCATTTTCCAGTTTCCATTTTTTATCGTAAGCTGCCAAGCTCCACTCACGGTGAAGCTTTATTTGCTGCATATTTACTACTACTCAGGAGTAATACACTGTTCTCTAGCTGCTGTAAATCCACAGGAAAGACAAACCACTACATGTAAAGGAAATACTTTGTTTTTCACCTTTTCTTCCTGCATGCTCCTCCTCCTCCTCCTCCTCCTCCTCCTCCTCCTCCTCACTGACATGCTCTGGTGAGATTTTTGTTTTGTGGCCGTGAGTCTCATGTAGTTGTCCTTCAGGACTGTGGGAGACTGAAACACCACCACCACCGTCAACCACAGAAACAAAAGCAACACCATAAGAAAAAGTACATGTATACTGTGGATACCTTTCTCCTCGTGGTCAGAAGAGGGTTTGTGGCCGTGAGTCTCATGTACGTCAGACTTATGAAGCACTGACACAAGAAAAACATTATATATGGAAAATGTTTAAATAATAAATCAAGCTGTATCTGTCTTAGTGTTTATGGTTGGTCCTGTGGTCCTTTTCTGTCCCTACACAGTCCTATTATATGATGCTAATGTGAATAAAGAAGTTTGCTTCATTAGGTTTATTAGGTTAGTGAACACATGAGACACATGAATTTAGATGCATTTCTGCTGTTTACAGTAGCCCACTTTGTTACTGGGAGTCGCCAAGTGTAGCTGATGAGGAAAGGCTCGGTCCTGCATATTTCAGTACCAGAATTAATCACAAAAAATGATGCAGATGCCAGATACCTTGTCCTTCTTTATGCCGCTCTCCCCCGTGCTCAGAGGAGCTTGTTGTTCTGTGGCCCTGAGCCTCGTGCACATGTCCGTCTGAAACAACCACTTTCATTAAAAATGCAACCTCACATTTACATGCAAATGTCTGCTGTTTCCACTTTTAACTTCTCACTGTCCCATTTTTCTGGCTACACTAAGATTTAATGTTTATCTGCAGCTTATTTCTATCGGGTTAGAAAAGCAGTGCTCCCCCCCCGACCTCAGAGACAAATACCTTTCCTTTCAGATTGTCTTTCTGTCTGCTCCTCCCTGTCCCCGTGCTCAGAGGAGGTTGTTGTTTTATGGACATGTCCCTCAGGATTGTGGGACACTGAAAAAATAATTACCATCAACATGAGAATCAAACATTTAGATACAATTGCTGCTGTTCCCAGTCTTCAGAAGAAGGTTTCTCCATCACTACAGATAAACTACACTGAAGCACTACCACCTGTACATATGGAGGAAATACCTGTCCATCCAGCTTTCCTCTCTCCATGCTCCTCCTTTTCCTGCACATGCTCAGATGAGGTCCTGTGTCCATGAGTCTCATGCACATGTCCCTCAGACCTGTGGCTGTCTGAAACAACCAATTACAACCTAACCTTTAGATTCCACTTTTTACTTGTCAGTGTTTTTCTCACTACAGTAATCGTGGTGAATGTTTATCCAGTGCTACCTCCAACAGAAATACCTGTCCTCTCAGATCGTCTCTCCTCCTCCTCCCCATGCACAGATGAAGCTGGCGTTTTGTGTCCCTCAGGCTTGTGGGAGACTGTTGGAAATGTATTTCATGGGGAAGGTTTCTCTATCACTACAGGTATACTACAGTATGTAAACTACACTGAAGCACTACCACCTGTACATATGAAGGAAATACCTGTCCATCCAGCTTTCTTCTCTGTATCCTCCTCCTTTTCCTGCACATGCTCAGATGAGGTCCTGTGGCCATGAGTCTCATGCACATGTCCCTCAGACTTGTGGGCGTCTGAAACAACATTTAATTGTTTATCTGCTGCTTATGTCTATCCGGTGATAACTTCTCTCAACTCCTCTAAAAAAAATACCTCTCCCTTCAGATGGTCTTTCTGTGTGCTCCTCCCTGTCCCCGTGCTCAGAGGAGCTTGTTGTTTTATGTCCATGTCCCTCAGGCTTGTGGGAGACTGATAAAATACCATCAACACGGGAATCAGACACTTTCTGCTGTTTGCAGTATCCACGGGGGCATCAGATGGTGAGGAAGCTCCTCTGTCTACAATACTGACAAAACACTGCCCAGGAAATACCTGTCTGTCCAGCTGTGTGCTCCTCTCCTCCCTGCACGTGCTCAGATGAGGTTGTTGTTTTGTGGCCGTGAGTCTCATGCGCGTGACCCTCAGACTTGTGAGAGACTAACACACCACAATTAGCAGGAGCCTATCACTTGTCGGTGAGTTGAGGTGTAACCTACAGATTTTAGTACCTTTGCTTTCAGACGGGATTGTGTGGCCGTGACTGTTGTGTTCCCCAGAGTTGTGTTGGACTAGTAAACCAAAGGTGTCATTACCACAACAAGAAAAATAACAAAGATATCGTACATATGGTCAGTTGTTCACTTCATCTACTGTGCATCTCTTTCACCCTTTAATTCCCAGCAAGTCAGCAACAGGTCTGCACATGTCTTTGGATTACCGTAACTATGTCACAGTTTGCGCAATTCCTCAGTTCCTGAGAGCTGAGATGTTGCACTTTACAGTGAATATGGTGACATTACGGTAATTTCACTAGTCTCTCCCAGAAGCCGGCAAAACAGCTGATTTACTACATACTATGTGTTGTGTATTAACTGTGATGATGAAACAAGAATAGCAGAAAAACACAAAAACGGATTTTGGTTTTTGAGTTTAAGTGAACAAAAACACTGCAACTGCACGTGAATGTTAGATTTTGCATGTTAAATTTGAATTTGAAAACAAAATAAGATCCTAAAAAGTCCAGGTGGAAATTTGCAGGCTCAGGTGTTAAAGGGTTAACTCCAGCCACACTATTATATTCAGAGTATTACATTCACCATAGATACCTTTCCTCTGTGTGTGCTCCTCCTCTCTGTGCTCAGACAGGATTTTGAGGCCGTGATGCGAGTGATCCTCAGACTTGTGGGAGACTTCAACATCTCCATCGCCATAAACACAACCAGAAAAATATCCCATAAGTCATTTACTTTGTTTTATTTACTCTGCAACTCAAACTATTTATGAACAACATGTCTCTCCATTTTTTTTTAGTTTTAGTCGGTGTCTAAAAATTCAGAATTTAGCTCGGTCTCTCAAACTGACTGATAGACTATCCTCCTGCTGAAACAACAAATTGAGATGATTTTTTATCTGAATCCGATGTTTCCAGTTCTCAATTTTTAGAGAAGCATTTTTCACCGAGTTGCCACATTTAAGTCGGTGTGTAAAACTACAAACAACCTGCTGCCACTAACACAGATCTGTTTCCTTTCAGCTTCTCGTATGCACCTCCTCTCCAGATTTTTCACTGTTTAGATGTTTATCAGCCATCTTTCTACAGCACAGAAATAAACTGCAGTAAATCAATCTATAAAAACACTATTTCCACATTGGGAAAAAATACCTTTCTTTTCATAGTTTGTTTCCTCCTCCTCCTCCTTGGTTTCTTCTCCGTGCTCAGGTGTTTTGTGGCCGTGAGTCTCGTGTACATGTCCCTCAAACTTGTGAGAAACTGTCACATCACATTCATCCGTCACTAACGAGCAAAAACATCTAACGAGGTCAATTCTATAGTTACCTGTCGATCACTTTCCCGTTAGTCAAAATGTAACAAAAATTCAACGTAACTATAATATTCATTGACTAACCATCATGTCAGGTTCACTCATGGTAGCTCCACTTGTCCCACCAAGTTAACTTCTAGTGATACAAGCACATTGCTACCACTACATGCAAGTGTGGATACCTTTTCCCTCCCTGTGCAGAGATGAGGTTGTGGATTTGTGGCCGTGAGCCTCGTGTCCTCGCTCCTCAGACATGTGGGACACTGACACACCACATTTTCCATCAACTTAACTGTTCTTCATTTTTCATAGATGCTTTTGAACTCACTGTGAATGTTGCATATTTGCAGCTACAGTGAGCTACACAGCCAGGCGAGGTACCTGCAGGCTCGTCCTCCTCCTTTCTGTCCCCGTGCTCGGATGAGGTTTTATGGCCGTGAGTCTCACGCGTGTCCCCCCCAGACGTGTGGGTGTCTAACACATCCAAATCAGTATCAGCAAGTGAACATTTTGATGCATTGCTGCTGTCTGTGGGTTTCAAGGGAACATTGAGGCTACGACATAAAGTTGAGATACCTTTCCTTTCAACATGTCTTTCTCTATTTTCCTCCTCCTCCTCCTCCTCCTGTTTTTCTCCGTGCACAGATGAGGTTGTTTTGTGGCTGTGAGATTTATGTATGTGCTCTTCAGGTTTGTGGGGGTCTGAAAAGCCACATTTTTTACAGAAATAGCAAAAGAAATCAGGATAAATTTCATTTTTTTAGGCAACGTGCGACTTTAGTTGAATAAAATTAATACAAGTAAAGTAAAGTATTCACTCTACATCTATATATATTGTAGATTTACATACTCTCCATCACTACATCTAAAAGAGATACCTGTCTCTTCAAGCTTTCCTTCTTTTTCCTCCTCCTCCTCCTCCTTTTCCTCCTCCTTTCCTCCCCGTGTACAGATGAAGATGTAGTTTGGTGGCCAAGAGTCTGATGTACATGTCCTCCAGACTTGTGGGAGACTTAATCACCACAAATATAATTAACATAGGAAACAAGCATTTAGACACAGTTCAGCTGTTTCCACTTTATAGTTGCCAGAAGCATCTTCTGTTTGCTCCAAGTTGCCAAGTTGAACTCATTTTCTAAGGTAATCTATTTAATATCTGCACCACTACAGTGAACTACAGTTAGCTGCAGCCGCTACAGAGCAGATACCTGCATGCTCCTGCTTCCTGTTGTCCCCGTGTTCAGATGAGGTTGTGGACTTGTGGCCATGAGTCTCATGCACATGCTCCTCAGAGTTGTGTGGATCTGACACAATCAGCCCGATTTCAACAAAACACAAAAACACAGGAGCTATGTTTTACTCTTTTTTTTTGACAGTGTCATCATCAGAGTTATTGTCACAAATGAACAATGACAGACCTGGTGCTTCCAAAGTTAGGATTTAGCTCCTTAGCTTAGTTTGCTGACAGACTGTCACCATGCATTTCTCTGTTAGTTCTTCAGGTTTTTAAATTTTACTGTGAGCTGTCAGATTTCACAATAAAAGTTTATCTGTTGCATTTTACTGCAACACAAAACCACTCCACACAACCACCCGGACAATTTGCACCACTACGTTTAAAATGAAGTACCTGTCCTTTCAAATACTCTGTCTTCCTCCTCCTCCTCCTCCTTGACTTCCTCCCCTTCCAGCCTGTGCTCAGAGGAGGCTGTCGCTTTGTGTCCATATGTCTCATGTAGCGACTGCTGGGAGACTGACACACCACAATCATCATTAACATAACAAGAGCGGACAGCTTGTCGGGTCCTACAAGCTCTTTCCTCAGCAACCTGAACAATAGGAACTTTATAATTAGGCTGATACTGCAGCGGGTAAAGATTACTGATATCGTCTGCCTTCTTCTCCTCTTCCTTCGAGACCTTGTTTCCCTTTTCTCTTCCTTTCTGTCTGTCAGATAGTGGATTGCCCCATCAGGGGCCTCAGCCCTGGGCTTGGGAAAAAGCTGTGAGAGTCAGAGAGGCTTGAGAAACTCCTTCATCGCTACATTTTCACTCTGGGTGTGAAAGAAATGACATGCTCTTCCTTTTATCTGAATGTCATGAAATTTTCTGACTAGTACTTGTTATAACTCTGTGAATGTGCTTCTTGTTCCCGACTATGAAACCGAAAAAGGCTCTGTCTCTGCTCTTATTGTTGCTACTGTATTTACCCAGAATATGAATATTCATCGGACGCTACACACTGTGTTATATTACTGTAACATCACCTCATGGGTGCACTCCTCCGGGTCGAGCTGTAATGTTCTCTCTGGTGCCACAGTCACACAAAACAGCTCAAATCAGTGTAGCTACTAGAAACGACTTAGCACACACATCCCACTTTCACTGCATTTTTAATTGTTTCTTGCTGGAGTTTCTCTCCTCCTTTCCCCTTTCTCTTTGTGTGCTCTACTTTCCCAGCGGGCTTTATACCACTCCCAGGATCCCTCGCTTCAAGTTTTAGGGCTATAGTGAGCAGGAGGAGAGAGATGTGAAAGGAGTTCAGTTTATGGATCAAGCCTCCTCTTTCTTCTACCTTTACATTTACTGCAACACAGGCACAATTCAATAAATCAAAACACAGCTATCCCCCACGCAGAGATGATTGCCATTAAAAAAACCCCACAGATAACCAGTCACATGAAGCGACCACACCGTGCACGTCATTGAGGGACTAATGATCACCGGACCGCTGGAGAATACAGTGCTGCGTGCCTCCATCTGTGTTTCCCCTTGAGGTGTTTTTGTGCAGGCGATGAACGTCTCCAGTTGTTCTTCTTCAGAAAGGGGCATCCTGCAAGCATCCTGCTCCCCTGCGGAGCATCCCCCTCCAGGCTATCTCCCGCCCACTCACTCCCCTTCATCTCCCCTCCTCCCTGGGGCTCCAGTGAGACAGGACGCCAGCAGCTGTTCTCACAGCACCCTGGACCATTTCACACAACTGGCATCGTGCCATCATTGCATCTCATCAAAGCAACCCCTGCCTACCTCTACTCATGTCCGACTCTGGCCCCACTAGACCCATTCTCTCACACATCTGTCACAGCTGCACACTAACACACACATGCACACACACACACACACACATGCTGGCTGAAAAACTCCAGTGGGAAAGCAGGATTCTGAATCACCGTTGTTTCAAAGGCTGACGTAGCACAGCAGCGAGCATAAATGCATTTAATCTCAGTAACCCGTGCTGCCTTGGGGGTAGGAGTGATTCGAACCATTCTTGGCATTAATCTCAATCAGCTCAGCCCGAACCGTCTGACATCAGACATTGGCAGCTGGAGCATTCGGGGCTCCCGCTTGCTCTACACAGACGGGAAGAAGGGTGTGTGCGAGAGTCTGTTGGGCTTAGTAAACCATGACAGTGATGGAGCTCTTCATCTGCTCCCTCGCTGGCAGCTTGACACGGTGCCAAAACCAGCAGAAAATGACCTCAAACAACACGTGATCGTTTCATCTTGACTCTTCATGCGTTAATGTGGCCGACATCGTACTTCATAATCTGCCGCAGTAAGTTGGGGTTAAGTCGGGCTTACTCCTGATTCTGTCTCTTCATGTCTTTTTTATCACTCTGACTCCGCGGCTGATGTTTCACAATCCTCTCCATGTATCTGAATGATGCATAGACAATGTCAACTGTGCCAAAACTCATCTAACTTTGTGTTCCTGGCTCCACTCTCAGACTGCCGCTCACTCACTCACATTAAGTAGATTTCACTGTCACTCTCTGTCTAAATTGAATAAGTGTCTCCGACATGCGATACGATGCTGAGCAACATAAAAATGATGATAGCTTGTGTGTAAGAGCACGTTAGTGACTTTCACCTCCTGAAATTGCCCATTTTCACAGAGTTCCACATCATAAACATCACCACAATGGACGGAGGTAAAAATCACCTCCTGATACTAAATTAGATTATTCTGTTCTGCTCTACTCTACATCTACTGTCATCTAGAGGGATGGGTGTGCCTTACCTCCTCTCTCACTGTGCACCGACTCTGACAGTGTTTCCTCAGTTTTGTGCAGATTTGTGTGATGGTGAAGTCGAGTCAGTAGATGGAGGGTGGACTCGTCTGTGATTGCATGGTGGTGGTGATCAACAACTGAATGATGTGCGGGCTCCTCTGGGACCGGGTGAGACAGATGTGTGTGTTGGGGGATTGTTTCTGAAGGCGTCTCCTCCTCTGGTGTCAGAGAAACTTTGCGCTCCCCCGGCAGGGAGGATGGTGAAGGAGGGAGAACCTCCGCTGTAACAGCAAGTGTGTCAGGTTCTCCCATGGGTCTCGGTGGAGGCTCAGACAACGAGCTGGTGGGTAACTCGTTGTCTGTTTGCGGGGCTGAGCTCTTTGTAACTCGGGTTTCTGCCGGTGGAGCTCTGCTGTCTGTTGCATCAGTTGCATGAGGACAGAGAATGTAAATGCAATGAGGAATGGGCAGGCTAAGACATTAGCATAAGAGATGCTGCCTCAGATTGTTTATCCAAAGAAAGCCTGGCTCTCCTTTTTTCTTCAAATGTGCAGACACACACACACACACACACACACACACACACACACACACACACACACACCCGTTCATGCACACAGACGTGAGAACACACAATGAAAGTGTGATTTCACACTGCTGAGATAGGCTAAACTCAAAAGCTGTTCCACAACCCTTTCAGTGCTGGAGATTGTGTTCTTCCTGCAAAACATTGTGACTGCTAAAGGTGTGACTATTGTTAATATGGTTGTAAAATGAAATCACACACTGTTTGTCAAAGTGTATTACTCCGTTTTACACTTACAACATTGTGTAAGGATGTGCGCATATGTGTTTGCACACACTCAATTTTGTCATCAGATGAATGCTGACAAATAATGGCAATGCTTATCTCGCACCTTCACAGCAGCAATGAATCAATTACTGATCCATAAATACACCAGCGTGCAGCAGTACAATAAACTAACACATCATCTGAACACATTAAACTGCTGCTGGAGATTTCCCTGCCCTAGAGTCCAGGCTGATCATCTCACTGTTTGTACTGATGTGAATCCTGATTCAACAGTTAGAAAATAAAACTATCAGCATCTTTTATAATGTACAGTACAGTTCACTTTGACATTTCAGTGTCATTAAAGTTTACTCAGTTACTATCTTGACTTTTCCTGAGATTTATTGTTTATCCATTGATCTACAAATATTACTTTGAGTACTGGATGAGAGCAGGTACCAGGTAAAGCTACCTCCGAACACACTCGTAACTAAAATAATATGGGATTGTTTTAGACCAGAACTGGATCAATACTGGTCTAACTTCATGATGGGATAATAAAACGCAGTAAGATGGGCTGTTTTTACTCAACACTTTGTTGTTTTTTTTGGGTAAAAACAACAAAATACTGGGTACAAACAATTAAATAATGGGTAAAAACAACAAAATGCTGGGTAAGAATAACACAACATTGTCTAAAAACTATATACTGTTGAGTAAATGAACCCAGTATGAAGTTAGTCCAATACTGACTCAGTTCTGGGTTAAAACAACACAAGTTTACACTCTGAACATACTTATTCTACATCAATTTAACCATTAAAAAAATTCTACTCCTTTATGTCCAGCTTGATAGTAAAGTACCATAAATCCTCAAATAGTAGCTGCAGCCTTGTATTAATCTAAACCTGTTTTAAGGACAGGCCTTTATTTCTAATTTCCTATATTTCATAGATTTAAATCTCTATGAAGCCTCAAATGAGACCATGACCAGAGCAGATCCGAAGATCAAAGCTACTGTGTTACACTGTTAATACAAACATCTCCTCTAATGGTGTCAAAATAAAAGCCTGCTAGTTGTATTTAGTTGGACAGACACCCTTCATTTCTTCACCAGGCTATAAGTGTGAAGCAGGACATGTTGAAGTTATTCAGGGCTGTTTCCCCACAGCTGGTCTTTAGGGTCCAGCCAGTATTTGCTTATATCAGTTCATATATCAGAAATATGCTATGTGCCTTTATTAAACTGGCAGTTGGACCTCAGAGATGGAAAAATACAGGGAACACGGATCAGACAGGTGTTAATTTTAGGAAAACGGGATGAATCAGACGCACTAAATCATCATTAAAAGATGTTTGCATAATTGTTTAGCCATCACTCTCATACAGCTATCTACTCTAGTATAACTCTACTGCTGCCACAGCTGAAGCACATTAAACAAGTCTCATACTACAGTGCCTACCTTCACTGATATTAAAATGATGAGGACTTAGTGAGCTGGAGTGTGAGTTTCCAGGAACAGAGCGGTGGAGGGTATTGGACTCTGTATGTAAAGGAAAAGTGTAAAAAAAAAAGAAGATGAAATTAAAAGGGTCTTAGTGTCATTTTCAGCCATGCAACAGCGCCATCACTCTCTGGTGAAATGCATCAACAGTCTAAGCTGATTCCTGCTATAATCCTCTAATATGTGCCTGTCTGTCTGCAAATGGACTGACTAACTGGACACACACACACACACACACACACACACACACACACACACACACTGAAGCGAGTGTATAGTACTCACATTGTTAGGTGACTTCCACACCAATGCATTTGCATATAATGAGATAATTTGTCACTCCTATTAATATATCCTCAGAATGTATAACAATAATGTTTAATGCCACCTGTCAGTCTTAGCATTATCATCATTTATTACCAGAGTGGTCGACATTGATTGAGCTCCCCACTAATGAAGCCATTGTGATTCAGGACCAGTTAGCGTT
Organism: Pseudochromis fuscus; assembly: GCA_900323345.1. NCBI lineage: Eukaryota > Metazoa > Chordata > Actinopteri > Pseudochromidae > Pseudochromis > Pseudochromis fuscus. The sequence goes on along the minus strand of OOFC01015500.1, from coordinate 41,155 downwards.
TGCCAGAACACCTAATGGCGGCCGGCACAGTGGCAGCATGGATGTTATTAATATGTCACATGATTTTCCAGACATGATCCAATCTCTGTCTCTCTCTCAGGCTAAGGCCAAGTTCAATCTTTATAAAAAATCAAGGATTTCAGTAATACATCACCAGTGTGTGTGAGTTTGCATCTGCATATGTGTTTCTGCTGGTAGGCTCCTTTACAGCCTGATTCGGGATGAAAAATGAAGCGGGGTCATGTGGGGTCGCTGGTGGCTGGATAGGTAGATGTACGACCGGGCTTTAGGATTTGGTTTCGCTGACCTAACCTCCCCCCTCCCCCTCGCCACTCCGCCTAACACCCATCTGTGCAGCTGACCAATGGGCTGCAGGCTCAGTGGATCAGACTCTCTTGCCAATAGATCGCTAATCCTCATCTGAGCATGCTCACTGACGTAACTGGGGCAGAGGCATGACAAAGGGTGCGACTGCTATGACACGCTGTCCGACCCGCAAGTCTGTTCGGGCGACATTTAAGAAACTTACCATTGATCTTGTTACAAAATCAATAACTAACCTATCTGGGATTTACACGCTCAAAGTCCAAGAAATACTGCTGTAAGTGTGATTTTATATAAGATGTAAAAACCCTTCATCACCCGCAGTTCACACATTAAATCAACATTTTCTGCATTGCTGTTTTTCATATTTTGAAAAAACCCACTGGCATTGAACGCATCTTCAGCTGAGGCTCGGAGAAGATAAGTGACGTTGCAGGTCATATTATTCAAGACAACTAATGGTGTAATGTGATCTAGTTATTAAAGTCACGGGACCTTCATCTGATAAAACCTCTGTGTGCACATGTGTGTGTATCAGCGTGTGCATGTACAAGTAGTAGTGGCCGCTCTGAGAGAATGGAACCTAAGACCTTAAATCCCCGGGAGGAAGAGGAGGGGATGAGGATGATTTATGGCTTTCACTGAACTACACCATATGCCCGCCATAAATCTACACATACACACAATAACAAGGGTTTGCTCACATCAGGGTCAGGTTCAAGCCAAACACACTTCTCTAAACCTGAGATAAAAAAGAGTACGACTCTACAAAGGTGTGATCTCCTGTTGGTGTCCCAGAACTGTAGCTGAGCAGCTGATGCTTTTCCTTTAATATCTTCATACTGTGTATCATCCATAGGAGGAAATTCATTGTAAAGGCTTTGTGCTGATTCATGTGACTGTTTAGGGTTACAGCTGCATAAAGTACCGTATTTTCCGGACTATTGAGCGCACCTGTCTATAAGCCGCTATTGAATTTATTCGAACAGTTTCATGTGGTCCACTCTGACCGGGTCTGATGTGACGACGCTAAATGTATCGGCGGCACGGAGCTTGCTAGCTTCTAAAAAGCTAACGAGCATTGTGCCGCCGATACATGAGAAACACCGGTGTTTAAGTTCAAAGCGTTGGAAAAAAGTAGCGGCTTATAGTCCAGAAAATACGGTATTTTTTTTGTTTAAATGCAAAAGTGGCAAAAAAACCTCAGTTTGAGCTTCTTTTTTTATGACTTCTTTCTGAGTTTTGTACAATAATTTAAAAAAGAGAGAGAAATCCTGTGTTGAAGTGCCTGCTAATCAAACCCCAATAGGATATACTGTACAATTTCAGCGATCACATCATGACTAAACACAAAGTATCTACATGTGATGTCCTGTGAAGTGTGTGTCCTTCACCACAAAGGGCTTACAAAGGACTCTTCACAGCACGTTAAAGCTTCTGTCAGCCCCTCCTAAATCACAGCTAATGAGTGAATTCTTTGAGTTGCCTCCTGATGTCAGCCAAACAACCAAAGTGCTGCGCTGTTAAAAAAAAAAACGCTCTTAATGGATTTCCTTAAGACAAAAAAAAAAAAAATCAGACGACGTTAGAGCGCTGCCGAAATCCCAGCTCCTCCCACATTTAAAGTGCTTTCCTGGTGTAACATGAGAGACGGCGGGTTTAAATTTAGTGCGAAGCCAAGCTGGGCTTTAAAGACCACTTTACTGTACGTCGAAGCCGCTGACAGGATCTGCTCACATCCATCCCGGGTGGTGAAACTCGGTCAGTCAGAACAAATAAATTCTGTGTGTCCGTACAGTTTGACGGCCCTGCTCTCAGGACGGGACGGCGAGCCGCTAATGCTGACGTCACAGAGGAAACAGTCAATGTAGAGTCTTAAGACCTGCAGTAAGTAGCAGGATGAATTATGGATGATGTACACACAGACACAAACTGTGCCTGTCAGCGTCTATAAGTGCAGCCAGGGGCAAACACATCTCATTTGTCACAAATGTGCAGGAAGTCCACGCTACAGTGCTGCTGCATCATCTGATCAGCTGTGGACGAGCGGTGCAAAGATTTTACTGAGGTAAAGGAAACATAATCACACTGGATAGAGTTATCCAGGTTATCCAGGAAAAGATTGGTGCTTAGCTGGGCACAAAGACTGCCTGCACCTTTAAGGCTCACACATAAACACACATTAGACACTACTGGTTTATTCAGCAAAAATAAATAAATAAATATGCTACTCTTTGAGAGACAACCAATGAAGTTAGTTAAAAATAATTCAGCACAAAACCAAAATTAACATTCTCACTATTAGTTTTCTGTGTAGATTAAACAAACACGATGGACCAGGTTAATTATACTATGAGTTTTGAGGGTTGAGTAAAAGTTTATTTGTAGTTATCGTCAGAGGCCAGAACAGTTTTCACTCTTTGTACTAAGCTGAACTTCACTGCTGCTGGCTGCTGTACTGTATCTGCTGGAGTGTTATCAATCATCTCTTCAGTCTCTGCCAGGGAGTCAACAAGCAAGTTTTTAAAAAAGCTGAAGTATTTCTTTAAGGAATACAGAAATAAGGGGAAAACCGCCTCATGTATCGTATGCTAGAAAATTCCTGGAGACAGTTTTCTGTTATTGGCATGAAGTCTTTCAGGACACGGAGAAAAATACTTGATGAGATGAGATTTCTGTAAAAAGGTTTACTTAGAAAGTAACTGGTAAAAATTCACAGTATAGTCAAATGAATATGCTGTTGTGCAGTGGTCCCCAACCACCGGGCCGGGGCCTGGTACCAGTGTGTGAAGCACAGAAAGAATAAATACTTGATATAATTTCTGTTGTATTGATTATTAGAGTCTCAAAGACGTTTTATTTTGAAAAACGACTGGATTCTCTCTGATTTAATTTTGGTCTGTGCCTCTTGACACGTCAATATGCTTGTCTCAGTCACATGATCAGATACGTTACCCAAGAAAATAAGTCTGCAAACTAGGAACCGGTCGTGTTATTTTATTTTTGCTGTATTTACCTGCCACACTTTGAGGGCCAGTCTGTGAACATAATACCTACATTAAACCGGTTCGGGACCTCTGCTATAGTGTACGAAAAGTACTACCTTTCTACTGCAATGCAGCGGAGTGAAATGATGAAGTACTTTAAGATGTTACGGCACTGATGCCTCGGACCGTTCAGCTCCAGAGATGGTGCTGGTGCTCTGTGCTTCACCTTCAAGTTAACCTTCACTTTCATCCTCAGCTTCACCTTCAGCTTCACCCTCACTGCAGCTGAAGCTTCACCCTGTGTCTCATCCTCACCTCCAGGAGCAGAGGAAGTTGCAGGTATGAAGCTCCATTAATAAACAGAACCTGCATCTCTGGGAGTCCAAACACTGGACCGCTACAACCCCATAATCAGCCCATTAGCTGGAATCATTTCTTTTTCTTTGATAAATCATGCCCATTATTTTCCAAATAAACACACAGTCATGTCTAATTGTCAGAGGAGACCTTTTAAAAAGAGGCTTGTGCAGTGCAGCCCAATTGCTCAGTCTATCCATGCATCAGCCTTTTACTGTTGGGCCATGTGGAGAAAAGCCCAGTGCTGTCAGGGTTGATGTTGCCACTTTGCCGATCGTTTCTGTCTAACAGCTCGGAGGCTGAGAGCCTCTCCACAGAGAGAATCCCTAATCAAATTCCCTTTTATTCCTGCCTCCCTGAGCTCCTCACCCGGAATCACACTGCATTACAACACACTAACATATGCCCACATCCTTCTCCCCGATTTCTCTCCCTTTCTGTCTCCTCTCCCTCTGTCTCCTCTCCCTTTGCTGCTCCATCCACCACCCAGTCCCACACAAGCCTCTCTCATCCCTCCTTTCTTCCATCCATCAACAGCACTGTCTTTAGTCTAAATAAAAAAAAGCAGAACTGTGGAAGAATTCCTCCTGTGCAGGTTAGTGTGATGTGCTGTGATGAAAGGACATGGCGACAGAGAGACCTATTAATAATGAAGCACACGGGGCCCAAGCTGCAGCGCTGAGCGAGGAGATGCCGGGAAAGAGAAACGACTGACTAGAGAGCCAGCTGAACATCACAGGAGAGAGCGTGCAATGTTAGGAGACATGGAGACGGCGAGGTTAAAACTTAAATTTGAAAAAGAAGAGACAGGAAGAGAAAGAGAGAAGTGGAATAGCACTTCTTCTGCTTTGCTTTGCATTATTACTTACTAGAACCGGAGGGTGAACCAGCAATTGTACCTGAAAGAGAATAAGAAAAGGGAAGAGGAGATGAGAACTTGTTTATTTATGCATTCAATTTGCCTAAAGACTTGACTCTGCCTCATTTATCAGGCTCAGGTGGCAGAGAGAGCTAAAGAGCTGTTCTGCAAAATAAGGGCTTGTTGTGGACCACCTCTCAATGTCCTAGAGTAATTACTAGATCTGCCCCCCCTCCTTTAATTTCACTTGTTACTCTTCCCCAAACCCCTCCTATCCACACGGGCTCTCATCATATATGTATGTTTTAAGCGAGCGCTCCCACTTCGCTCTGCTGGAACCCAAACTTTCTGCTTTTCTTGCATATTTTTCCAGATCATAGTTAGCCAAGCTCGGCATGCATAATGCAATCTGTAGAGACCCAACTCTTTCCCGAGCCATGGCCATTTTGTGTAGCATTTTCAGCTGAGCAAGTTGCAAACATTTTAATTTTTAAATTCCACTAATGGGATTCAGGAGTTTTTAAAAGGCTGGCGATGGCCTCTGAAGGTGTGTGTCAGTACTGGAAACAACAGGAGGATTTTTTTTTTTTTTTTAAAGGCTGACAATAGAGCCATTCTCTGCAGTGTGTGCACAGGTACAGGTGTGTGTGTGTGTGTTTTTCTGTGAGTATCTTCTGTGTGAAAACTGGGGAGGGGCTGCCCTAGATTATTATTTTATCATAGCTACTGTAGCTGGCTACACTCTCCAAGAGGATTTCCTCCCCACACACACACACACACACTCCTATTGTTACACAGCTCTGATCTGCTCTCTGCACTGAGGTGACGACAACTCAGAGAGCTCAGCCTCTTCATCGCCATCTTTCAATTTATTCTTTCTTTTCAACTCGCTGCCTTGATCCTGCTTTTTATCCAGGACCCTGTAGTCGTAATACGACCTATACATTCATCAGAGGAGATCCTACTACAAAATAATTAAATGCATATTCCTTTCAACGTCATTACAATTATATGGATGCATTAATATTCCATGATTATTATAATAATAAGCTGACACTCACTGCTGAGGTGTTCAAAAGAAGTCAGCTGCATTATACCTCAGCTGTGTCAGATTGATGAGTGGGAGGAACACAGTGGGAACCCAGTGGGGACACTGTGGGTACCTACAGGTGTTGGGGGTTCCGTTGGGTGCTGGCAAGTAGGAACCTGCTTTCCAGGACTTGGCTTTGAAGCCCTTCTTGCAGCGCTGGCAGTCCTGGCCGGTGGTGTTGTGTTCACACTGGCACTGGAGGTTCCCATCAATCGGCAGGCACTGGGAGGCATGGAGGTTACACTTACACCTTGAAGGCAAAGAGAGCAGACTGTGAGGTGTGTGATGTGTCCCACCGATCGCACATAAGGCAGAGGACAGAGTTGTAATCACACTCAGGTTGTACGTGCAGCGTTAATGATACGAGGATATAAAAACAGAGAGGATAGATACTTCTGATGCTGCATTTTGGTATAAAAAAAGCAAGATTAAAGTGTTGAAAAAGTGCATTGTGGGTAAATTGTTGAGCAGATACACTGAGAATAACACAAAAAATAGACAAGAATAAATCATAGTTTTAAAAAACAAACTATAATTTGAAATTTAGAAATCTATCAGCTGCTCCTGAGACTCTGTCAGGTTTATTTGATGTGCTCGGTCTCAGATGTATTCAGTTGTTTCTCAGAAGTCACTGGCAGAACTACAGCACCCATTTCTATTTTGATGTTTGCTCGTACAGTTTGTGCAGTTGCCAGTCCATCTGATTCTGTGTCATTTGATTTCTCCAGCAGCTGTACTCTCCACACACTCATCAACTACAGGAAGAGAAATGAATCAAACTGTTTTTTAAAAAATGTGAGACTATCTTTCTTGATGACACGTCCTGATGGATTGATCTGAAACGCTTGTTGATGCATTGATTGGTTAATTAACAGAAAATGATTTGATACCCTTTTTTTTGTAATTGTTTCAAATGTGAGAATATCTGCTTTTCTTTATCACATATGATGGTAAATTAAACATCTTTGTGTTTTGAACTATTGATCTCTAAACACTGAATTTAGAAAAGGTCACTCTGGCCTCCTGAGAGTTATACAAGGCTTTTTTTTTACTGAGAAACACATTTATTATAATTACTGAGAGACTAAGCAGCAGATTTACTTCCTGATGCACATGTATTTTCACTTTTAACACAAATGACATAATGTGCTCCCATTAACTCTGGCATAGAGCAAAGTGGACGCTCCCCACAGTGTTTTTGCAAAAGTTAAGTGGATAATATTGTGGGTCCAAGACTGCTGATCATCTGTTTCCTCGCTCTCCACCCAGGACCGCCTATTGTGAGCAAAATGCTGTTTACAATTACCGCCGATGAAGTTCAGGTGTCTGAGCGTGTGCATGAGCGTGTGCACACTTGACCTCAGTGGAGGGCTGGGCCCAGGTGGGTCGATCCAGAGGCTGAAGTCCTGCCACGAAGGAAATGAGGATCTTAAGGACACTCGGCAACTACGACTTTAAATTACAGCCTTTTCCAGATGAGCGACTGGACTCCAATCCAGTTTGTTCCACTGGAGTGAACAGCTATCCGTCTGCATCAAATATTCAAAGAATGGCCTCTGTATTCTGGCGAGATGACTACTTCAATCTTCCTTCCTCTCACTAATCCACGGCGCTTTCTCATCAATTTTTTTTTTTTTTTTTTGGTGTGGTGGGGGAGAGTTTGTGATGTCGGTCTATCAACCTCAACCCGAGTTTTGTAACATTTACATATACAGAATAACAATGAATAAAACTTGGAAATGCACGGTAATCTTCACAAGAAAAAATGAAAACACTGGGATCGGTAAGTTGTGTCTCATTTCACATTGTTGCTCGCAGTCCTATAAATTACCCCCGCTTCTCTCTGATCACTGGACGAGCTGACAGGATGTGCCGGGGAGAATCCATCTACCGACAAGGCCTTGTTTCCTGCATGCTTTCTGAAGGACACGAGCTGTCCACTTAGCCAAGACGGAAATTGAACATCTCTTTTTCATGGAGGATGAAAAAAAAAAAAAAGTGTGTGCGTGAGAGAATGTGTGTCAAATGAGACAGGTGTGTGTGTGTGTGTGTGTGTGTGTGTGTGTGTTTCTGCTTCATGTGATGGTGAAGTCTGCGAGCAGCGATGACAGACAACAGATCAGAGAAGCAGAGGCACGGTGACTAATGCCTGAGTTGAGTGACTGACAGCGCCGAACATATCACTACTTCTCATCTCCTGCGTCTTTGGTGATAAATCTCATCTGTCTCATCTTAAAAGTGGAAGCGCCACTGAGTGCAGGATCCAGGAGTTGTAGTTTAAAATCAATACAGAAGAACAGTGATGGTCTCGGTGCACTGCTGAGCAGTTAGTGCCTCGTGGGCCTAATGGCTGCCTCATATTAAAGAAATTGCTGACCTCCGTTTTGTCAGTGATGTGGTCAGCTGACTGCAAAGCTTGCATCTGTATTTATCTTCATGAAACTTCCTCTTCCTTTAATCATATTCAGGAAAAGTTTTAGCCACACAGTCCTGCAGGTTGAAACTTTATGGACGCTCCATCCCCTTGACCTGCTTTTCTCACGTCTGCCACACAGCACCACCAAGCAAGACCAGAGTACTTCTAGCCTTGCACTCCTTCCGCATGAATGATGTGACACTCTGACTTTTCAAGTGCCGTGTCTCTTTTGCTCGCTCTCGTTCGGATGACAGCTTGCACTGGGACTTTTCCCGATCCCTCTCTTCAGTCCCTCCACACACAAATAATACATGGGCACAATCATATGTTAATGTGCAAGATGTCTGCCTTCCCTGCAAAGTCATCAAAGTGAGAGTAGCAGCTCTGAGCTGAAGGAAGTTAAGACGGGACAGCTGGATCCATCACAAACCTGTCTATTTACTTGGAGAGGGAGAGAGGAGGAGAGGGGAGATGAAATGAGGGGAGGTGAGTGGAGGGAGGACAGACAAGGGCAGGAGAAAGCACAGCAAGCGAGAGTCTGGGAAATCACACATGCAAATTCATCCTCTCTACAATGGAAACCACACACAGGGTGTGTGTTAATTAGCTGGTGTGATTATGGGTCAGTGTTTCTGTTCATCAGTCTGTCGGCTGTGTCGCGTTAAGGTGCTTTCAGGTTGTGTGCTGCTGCAGGAGCAATATGGAGCAATCGTTTGTAAGTGGGTACCTGCACATGCATGCTCACATGTGGTGCAACACATGTTCATATCTATAGTTTTACACATTACCACTGACCTACAGGTCGCAGTAATGCACCAGTGCAGCCGTCAGTGATCCAGCAAAAACACAGAAGATGACAACTGCTCGCCACAGATGTAAACAATGTCGTTTTTAAACTTGCAAATGCTTAATGAGGAGGGAGTTTCGTTAGACCTCAAAGACACACACACACACACACACACACACACACACACACACACACACATGGTGAAAAACACTGAATATAAACATAACCTTTGTTTGTTTACAAGAAAACTCCCTGGGGCACTCCCCAACATCTAATCCTGAGTGCTTGGGATTTTAGATTTGGGGGCGCCTGCAGTTACTGGTGGTATCAGCAGCGCAGTTTGATAATAAAGATGCCAGAGTTCAGCTCAAAATGACATCTGTATTTACCACTGTGGGCAGTAAACACACCTTTAGCAGCAGATTTATATCCCGGCCGACCAGGGGCCGTGTGACACTGTTTTAATTAAGAAAACCACTGATGAAAACTAATAATAAACAAGCAGTTTCTGCAGCGGCATTTCTTCCTGTCAAGTCCTCGTACGCACTTTGAATTGTTAGTGGCAAACTGTGGATTTTTTAACAATTGGCTTTAATACAGAGAAATGGTGAGCTGTTACTATGAAGACAATCTGTTTTACAGTAAGTGTGTATCCTGCAGATGTGTCCTGATAATCACTCTGTCAAGGAGGTTAGGTTTTAAAGTTTCTGTCTGTCTGCAACATGTAGACTGAACAGATCTCTGTTTTAACAAGGCAGTGCTCTTATTTCACCACAAGAGGGCATCAGTGTTCAGTCTGTAGCGTCAATACAAATGGATCATGCCTCAGCGGACGTTTGTGCTTTGTAGTTTACTTAATTTGAACCAGCAAATATGTTTTAACAAACACACAATGCAGATTAATAAAAAAAAAAGATTTACTCTGACATAGAGGTGTTTTGATCCTTTAACCCAGCGGTCCCCAACCTTTTTTGCACCACGGACCGGTTTAATGTCGGCATTATTTTCACGGACCGGCCTTAAAGGTGTGGCTGATAAATACAGAGAAAATAATATAACACGACCGGCATAAAAAGTTGTCCTCTTACCCTTTGCAAAGAAGCTCTCCAAAGACGTTTGTATTTTATTCATTTTCGCTAGTTTGCAGGCTTATTTTTTGGCTAATGTATCTGACGTTATACGTGATAGGTGAATGAGTGTCAAGAGGCCATGGCGAAAGTTAAGTTCAAGAGAATCCGGTCGTTCCTTTCAAAATAAAATGCCTTTCAGACTCTAATAATCAATGCAACGGAAGTTATATTTTTATTTAATCTTTCTGTGCGGCCCGGTAACAACTGCCCCACAGACCGGTACCAGTCCCCGGCCCAGTGGTTGGGGACCACCGTTTTAACCTAACCACCCACTGTTTGAATGCAGGACACAAAGCCCTACATGTGTAACATCCAAGTCAACCACTTCCCTACAAGATCTACAAGAAGATGAAAAACCCTGAATAATGTCATTATGTTTGCTTCAAATCATGAGGGGAAGAATTAATTATTAAAACAATATTCTCTGAAAATAAGGTCAGTACATATATGTCATGTAACATCATCTTCATCATCTTCCATCTGCACATATGCAGATGTATTAGCATCTAATCATGAATCAGTTGTATTTATAGCTTCTAATAGGCTCTCCACTTACTGTACCTATCTATGTGTATCTATCCCTGTCCAGGCTTGTCTTACTGCGTGTCTCTCTGTCCATTCTCTCCACCGTCTGTCTTTTCTCGAGTCATGTCGGCCCTGAGTATTTAATGATACGAGGGCTGCCGGTTTTAGACAGCAGAGACGCAGCAATTAGGGGAATAAATAAGAAGAAAGATAAACAAACATCAAGGGGGAGTCATGTGGTGGCAGAGCCAGAGAAAGCAGCTGGAAGCAGCAGTTAATGGGGCTTTATCTGTCTCTTTACTTTAGTTGACGTGTATTCTTCTATTCCTCTCCGGGGACACAGCTATCACTCCCTCTCCCTTATTTTCTGGTTTGCTCTCTCCTCCCACTGTATTTTTGGCTTTTGCTCCCAAAATCCCACCTTGTGTTGCTTTCCTCTGGTCTTCCCTGGTGCTCTTGCTCACTGATTTTGCCATTTTAGCCTGTCTCTTTTTTTCCTCTCTTTCTTTCTTCCTCTCTCCCTCTGTCAGTCTGTGCAGCTGTACCCTTTTAGCTCCCTCTCTGCTGCCCGTTGCACCAGTGCTCACTGAGGAGTGCATTGGGTAAATTGGGTTGTGGACATGCGTTGGAGACGAGTAGAAAATAGAGGGGATACCGAGGATCCGGGGGCTGAGCAGTCAGTGCAGCGGGGAGCAGGCCAGTTGTGTCAAAGCCCTGACAGTCTGCCTGCCTTCTCCCACTACAGCGCGGAGACTCGGAGGAGGAGGAGGAGCAGGAGGAGGGTCTGCATTGACGTGCTCTAACCTGTGATGACAGACTGCATTGATGCGGCTCTGACCCACCAGGAGGTCTCCCTCCTCCTCCACCCTGTATTCGATCAAGCATCACTGAGAAGGCCCACTCCCTGCCTGAGGAAGATCCACTGGAAATACAACCTGCTGTGGTAATAGTAGAGGGAGACCCTGAACCAGGACTGGCTGACGACATGGCAGTCATCTAGAATTTATGGTTATGTAGTAGAAAATATTATATAGTACTCATTCATTCACTCTTCTTCTGTATCCAGACTGGGTCGTGGGGGTCTGCTGGAGCCTATCCCAGCTGGCAACAGGCGAGAGGCGGGGTCCACCCTGGACAGGTCACCAGTTATTGCAGGGCTAACACACAAAAACACACAACCATCCACATTCACACACACCTATGATTCAATTAGCCAGTTCACCTAACAAGCATGTCTCTGGTCTGTGGGAGGAAGCACCTGGAGAAAACCCTCCATGCACAGGGAGAACATGTGACCTCCCCACAGAAAGCTCCGAGCTGGGATTCGAACCCAGAACCTTGTTGCTGTCAGATTATATAAAAGCAGAAAATTGTTTCCAGTGAAAGAAGTTATGAAACAACCCTGGTTTTAGTTAAAAGTGAAGGAATGTGACCTACAACCATGTGATGAGCAGATGTTACACTGTGTTTGATTTCATAACCACAATGGTTCTTGCTGGGGTGGGACTTTACACCTAGTCCCACCCCTAGCTCAGCCCTCCCACTGACTCCCTGAGTGAGACAGATGTGTCCTCCACAGACTGAGGTTCCTGGAAGCAGTGAGGCAACAAAGAGTGTTTGTTAAGTTATGAAACAAGCGTGGTTTCAGTTAAAAGTTAATGAACGTGTTGTATCTTGTGCTTTAATAAACCAACCACCTAACCTCAGTGAAGTGTTGCCTGTGTCTCAACTATAAAGATGTGAGTGGGTGCAGCTCAGTGAACATCGTACTGACGTTTAACTGGAAACCTGCCACATTTGTTGATTATAAACTGTGATCTGGGTGATGTTACATTATTGTCATGACTGGGTGGATAAAACAGACAGAAACAGTTAGTAAATAATACCTCATTTTGCACTAGTAAAGATACTTTTTTAACCCGGTGTCTGTGGAGACATTTCCACGCCGATGCACCGGTAATGATGTGTTTACTGGCATTAGGCTGCGATTGGTTTGTCAGAGCAGAAGAGGTGGTTTGTGTAATTACACTCAGCATCTGATGAGGGACACACCGCTGTTTTAAAGTCTTCCTCCGTTCAGAAATGTGTTAATTTTTAATTTCATGTGGATGTTTGACCTTCACTCTGCAGACTGATGTGCAGAGGCTGACAGGAGAAAGAGCTGGCGCCGTCGTCTGGTGCAAAGGAAAAGCTTTGCTGTAAAATCAAACTTTAAGATATGTGTGACTCAGTAAGTTGGGAAGCCAGTTACGATTCAGCTTCTGCAAACAGTGGAGCAGGCGACATTTTCAGCCCTGTGAAAGGGTCAAAATGAAAAATATTATGAGAAGTTGGACATCCCGGAGGTGTCAATGAGGAGGAGGAGGAGGAGATGTGATTCCAAAAATGTTAACTAGCCTATTTCAACTTTTTGGGCAAGATACAAATTATTATCCAGAGCAAAGTATTCTGTATATGTCCTAAAATATGTGTGGAGGTGAACCTTGAATATGTCCATTCATTAAAATCTGGTGCGTCGAGGGCGGCGTGCGGACGAGCGGCGCCATTCACACACAGTGTATCCCGGGCGCAGCGGGAAGCGACCCAGCGTGGAGTGGGAGTTGCATGAAGCTGAGATCATTGATCAGCAGCACGCCTTATTGGCTTCTGCTGAAGTCTTTATCACCACGTCCCCTCCCACTTCCTCCCCCGCCTCGCCTCGTAAATTCAGAGCAGCTAATTGGACATGACTGCGTTTATGTTCCAGCTTCATAAATTTCTTTCTCTGAAGGGAGAGGATCGATTTTCCTCGAGTGCAGCCTCCCGTGGCAGCGCGGGCCTCTTCAAACATCCCCTCTCCTCACCACCAACACCTCACCTCTTTTTTTCCCTCCGCTCTCCGCTATCCATCCTCTGACATGCATGCTCCCGCGCTCTCTCCAGACTAAACAGGTAATCTATAACTGACCTCCCCTGCAATCATCAACTGCTTTTCATAGTTTCCAGTATCCAAAGATACACACAGGCCTTCCCAGAATCAGCTGTTTCACCTAAATCCAAGAATCTTGACCAAGTCAGCCACAGCCTATAAAAGATTTGACAATACAGTTTCCCTCACTATAACGCTGTTCACCTTTTGTGGCCTCGCTGTTTCGCAGATTTTTTTAGTTTTTTTACTGTAGCGCGATTTTGCATGTTGTTGTTTTTTTTTTTGAACGTGCATTGTGTTCTGCATCCTGATTGGCTAAGGGACTGAAGACCATTGTCAATTAATCGCTGTGCCGTGTACAGTACAGAATGCATTCAGCTTGACAAATTTACATAAATGATCAATAGCTACCAGTGTGACTCTGAAGTGCTGTATGTTTGCAAGTTTTCTCCCTGACGAAATCCACAATGTCGATGAAACAGTTTGCACCTGATCGCACCCAGAGGAAGATGCTGACCATCACAGAGGAAGTTGGACTTCTGGACATGCTGAAGGAAGGTAGAAGTGATGCGGCTGTAGGACGCCATCACTGAACTAGAAAAGCACTGGGAGAGCACAGACCTCCACCAAGCACATTTCCTTCATATTGTGACTTCCACCAAAGATATTACTAGTATTAGTCTTGTGTTTATTTATATCAATATTAGCTCCACAGCGTCGTGGCTGTTTAAAGATGTCTGTTGCATGTTTCTAGCTTCATTTGTTTTTTTATGATGCAAGTTTCAAAGATTGATTTTTTCATATTCTGGATCATATTATCTGAAATTATTCCTTTATCCAGATCAATCTTTGATATATTGTAGACCATGTTAGAAACTTGTGCTGTATTTTTTTCAAAGTGTTTTGACCATTTTTGGTGGATCATGTGCAGTAATGTCACATATGGTCCTATCTCCCAATGTTAAAGAATCCTTCAAACAATTCCTGGATCCAGACGGTGATCCGGATCACTTCCAAAATCTAATCATTTGTTACTTATCCCCATCTGGACAATCCCTGAAAACTTCATCAAAATCCGTCTGTAACTTTTAGAGTCATTTTGGAAACCAACAGACAAACAAACAGACAAACCCCGGCAAAAACATAACCTGCTTGGTGGAGGTAATAAATGAATCTTCGGTTCGTTACATAAAGGAGGAGGATTTGTGTAACATTCGTTCAATCGTTATTCAATTAAGAATCCATAAACAAAACATTAAAAAAATGGCTCCTTTTGCCTTTTATCCGTTTGTTTTTTAATATCCTGTTCGTTAATACAGATCAAAAAATAAGGGGAAGTTGAAATACTAGTCACGGGCAGATCTTGATTTTATTATTTAAGTTGTCCAATCTACATGACCGGGAAGATCTATTATCTGTGTTTTCATCACAGCGCAATAATTTATAATTGTATACAACTATTTTTGTCTCATTTTATAACGGTAACAAAACTAGGATCCATTTGTTCTACCCCGAACACATTATCATTATCAGCTGATCAGCTGGGGTGCACCTCCAGCTCAGTCTGGTCTGTACATAGAAATGATCCAGGTGTAGCTGCTGTCACCACACCCTGCAGCTGTATTTATTTTTAAAAATCTATGAAGGTTTGAACGTTGACAGTTTAAACAAGAGAGAAATGTGAGAAAATGTTGATGCCTGTCTGAGAAAAGTGTATAAAGTGTGTGGTGAGCGGTTTTACAGCGTTAAAACATAAAATAATTGTAAAAACTACAGCTGACTACTTTGTGTATTTCTCCTATTGCGGGTTATTGTTAGAGCGTAACCCCGGCGATAAACGAGGGACCACTGCAACAGGAACAACCCACAGCAGCTGGTTCCCATATCTCCATCAGCTCCTCCCACCGTGTCACATTCACAGCAGAGTGATGACTTTTTTTACACACATCATTCCTCCCGAGCTCATTACTGCTCATTATCTAATGTAAACACTGTGGTCAGAGGAAGAGCAGAAATCTCTCTCCTCCGTCTCTTTGTTGTCTCTCAGTTCTCTGTCTTTTTGTCCCCAAATCCATCTAAACCAGAAAACACTTTCTGCTGGAGCATCTGAGGGAACGAGGGACAGGCCTGAGGAGCTGTGTGTTTGGGTTCTCCCATTCTTTCTAACGCAACACACACAATCACACACACACACACACACACGTTGCATCCACTTGCTAAATATGTCCACTGTCGAGAGGTCGCTGGATGTTTTTGGCCCCGGAAAAAAAACAAAAACACAAGTGGAGTGAAACGTCCAGCAAAAAGACATCCTAAATTATTCACAGCGCAGGAATGACCTTGATTGTCTTTGCAATCTACACCCTGTGTGTGTTTGTTGTAGTGTGTGTGTGTGTGTGTGTGTGTGTTTCTACCATCCAGTGCACGGGGACGTGTGCCTTCCCTGGTGTGTTTGTGGGATGATTCATTATTTTAGCACAGTTTAAAAAGCCCGTCTTTGAGTTTGTGATCATGGACTAGATTGTGGGACGGATTCAGAGACAGAGGGAGGGAGACTGTGAGGGACCAAGCTCACGAGTAAATTATTTACACAGGATACAGTAAATGGCTATTGCGTGCGTGTGTGCCTCGCTGGCGCTCAGACCTGAGAGCAGCCCTCTGATTGGTCGGGTTGGGACATGTAAAGAAGCACCAGCAGGCAAACTCAGCCCCACTTTGAGGTAGCAGCGCTCTGAAGTATGCACTGTATGCACAGGAGCAAATAGCTACATAATGGAGCCAGGGCACATTGTGTTCTCCAGTGCAGACCTCAGAGGAGTGTCCCGGGAGCGCAGCACAGACTGCTGAGAGGGGGAGCTGCACACTGCAACAGTTCAGGTGTGGGTTACATGCCAGCTGTGGATGCTGTGGATGCTGTGGATGCTGGGGATGCTGTGGCCTTTCAAACTGCAGGGGTAATTAATATGCAGCTTTCATAGGATCCTGTCACCCTGCTTGTAATTTAGATACGACACCATTTGTAAATAACTTCCCTGTTTACTTCCACACCTGATGTGAGCCTTGTTGTTTGTGTATCTTCTACTTTCAAAAAGTAAAAAAACAAAACAACGACAGCGCCGCCGATTCATTCAGACCAATTTAATCACAGCAATTAAAATGCAGCCGGTCTGCTCTAAATAATATATTTATATATGTCAGTGCTCATCTTGTTTCATGGTATGAAATCCTGTGGAGGGTTTTCAGCTTCTGATCATTCTTCAAACGCACTGATCTGTTTCCAAGCAAGTTTTTTTTTAAATTTTTTTTTAAAGCACGATAGTTTTCACTTTAATAGACACGGTACATTTTTGACCCTAATAGTAATGATTTCTTTTTGTTCACAGCAAACGTAGCCATACATCTGGCTTAGCTCTTTCTGGAGATTAAAAGATAAAAGAGAGTCGACTATAAATTTAAAAATCTGTACAAATAATCTCTAAGAAACACATCAAAGGTGTAAAATAATTCAGTGTATTTGTATGTGAAGTGTTGTTTCTGTAGAGTGAACTATTTTAACATCATTTTCAGTTTGGTTTTATATCAAAAAAAGTATTTCATTCAATATAAAGTCACTTTCTGGTAGATTATAACTTCCATTCTTTATCTATAGGCACAGTTGTACGTAAAGTTGCCCTGATCAGGTATATCCCTGTGTTCAGTGTACAGACGGAAATGAGATGCTGTGTGAAAGCCCCACATCAGCACTTTCACCTACTTCTCTCGGCTCTTCTCTACATGATACTAATGAAAAGTTTTTGCACTCTGAATAACATATGCTGAATGTTATCGCCCCTGAATAGATGCACCCTCAAAAGTCACTGACCACTGTGATGGGTGACCCTTATTAATTCGTCCACACAAGACATATTTTACTGGCATTTGGCACTTGGCAGGTGGTCATTTCGGAGCCTGCACGCCAGCATTG
The DNA here is from genome assembly GCA_900323345.1 of Pseudochromis fuscus. Lineage (NCBI taxonomy): Eukaryota > Metazoa > Chordata > Actinopteri > Pseudochromidae > Pseudochromis > Pseudochromis fuscus. Next base: position 23,808 of record OOFC01015500.1, on the reverse strand, counting down.
TAATATTCATGCAGCATGATGCAGCATGAATGATGCAGAGCGGCTGACACCGTCCGACTGAGGCCGGCACGTCACCGGCTTCTTCTCCTGCTTAAAGAGAGTCCGGCCTCACACCGTCCTGCCCCCAGTGTCCTGAGATCACCGCGTGGCTGTGCTGGATATTAGAGTGTACCCTCCCTGCAGAGTCCTTACTGCTGCTGAATGTGTTTTAATGAACACTACAGCAAAGGTAACACCTGGGGAGAGAGGAAATTGGGTGTGAGTTGAGGGGGAGGGGGTTATTATACATCCTCCTCTTATTTAAGGTGCGACGGAGGAAGGAGAGGTAATGTGAGACGGGAGGCAGTGCTAGAAATGAAAAAGTGATGAAGAGACAAAAACTCTGGAACGACGTGGGGTTTGGTGGGAGGTGCTTCCTGTTGTGCGCTCCCCCACAGAGTCTTCAAACCCCCAAGGGCGATGTGGATCTTTGTTGGATCTTTATGTCTGTTGTTGTGCATGTCAGAATGAAAAACTCAGGAGCAGGGAACAGAATACACTCAGGATATCTGCGTCTTCCCTCTGATGCCATATGCCCGCCATACGAACTTTGGAAACGCACTTTTGAACTATTAATGTGTGAAGGCGTACTCTGTTTTTGTAAGTTAGCACTGTGCAAACACATTTGCAAAGCTGCACCGCACAGGTCGTCACCAATGTTCAGCCACATGACACATTTTGAAATACTTTACAAAGTCATTTTCACAGTTGCATGTTCTGTGATTAGGCCTGTCGCGATAATCAATAAATCAATTAATTGCACGATAATTAAAAATGAGCTCGGTAAGTTTGCTGGGGTCAATAATTTTTTCATTTACCAAACACACTGGATAATGAGTTAACTTCGCTGCATCGGTCTCGACTGAATCCTCTCAGTTCCTCAGCGTAACGAGGACTGAACCCTCCTGTCAGTCACTGCCTCTGCATCATCACTGCATCACTGCGTCATCACTGCGCGACCCGGAAACATTTGTACCTGCAGCCGACAGTCTGCACAATTATAGTCAGAATAACAAATCTCTACTATGTGGGGAAAACCATTAAATAGATCGGTTTAACGTACAATAACAGCGCTTTAGTGCAACGTTAAAATTTTATTTGAAAACGCCCGCTGAAAAAAACATGAGCTGTGAGCGCCCGGTCAGTGAACAGCTGACAGAGGTTGTAGCGAGAGCTCACGTCTGCAAAAACGTCGGAGGAAATGCAAACCCCCCCCCCCCAAAAAAAAACATCGGACGA
>OOFC01015500.1:3386-22510 GCA_900323345.1 Pseudochromis fuscus | reverse complement strand
TGATATGCAAAAAAAAAAAACATCGAACGAAATGCAAAACAAAAAACAAAAAACAAAAAAAAAACGTTGGACAAAATGCAAAAAAAAAACAAAAAACAAACAAAAAAAAAACGTCGGACGAAATGCAAAAAAAAAACAAAAAACAAACAAAAAAAAAACGTCGGACGAAATGCAAAAAAAACCCCAAAAACAAAAAAATGTCAGACGAAATGCACTGAATGAGGTGTAGGGGCCGTCAACGTCTTCCCAACAGTCCACCATCACCGGCGGCGTTTATGAAGCAAACTAAATATAAATGTGATAGTGCCAAATGGTGCGCACTCACAGACGGTGTAGTTCGCTACATCGCTAAAGAGATGCAGCCCTTCAACACCATCGTAAAGCCGGCATTTCGACAAATGTTACAAACATTTGACTGGCGGTACGAATTGCCAGGGAAAACAGCATCACAAACGACAATTCCACAACTGTACAACAACATGAAAGAGTGAAAGTTTATTTACCTTCAAAAGGGTATACTTGCATTATTATACCATTATTATTATTATATTAGTTGAAAAATGGTATCAAAACTGCAATATTATCGTTTAGCGCAATAATTTTTGGGACAATTTATCGTCCAGCAAAATTTGTTATGGTGACAGACCTATCTGTGATTTCAATGAAAAAGTCTCCCTAACACAAAAACACACATTAGCGTACAACACATGTGTGTATTAAAGTGTAATACCAGTGAGACAATGGAGGGGAGGATGCCTGGGGAAGAGGAGCTGAGCTGGGATCATCCAGAGGACAAGGGTTAATATAATTATCCTGCTAAAACCTTGAGACTGAGAGAACATCATTAGTCAAAGCAGGAGGAGAGCTACCCGAGCTGCAGGCCAGAGGAGAGGCGAGGAGCTGCGAAGAAGAGGAAGGAGGAAGAGGAGCGCTTCAAAACCCACCAGTGCAGTTAGCAAGACAATTAGCACAAGGACTAAAACTTGAGGGGCTTCGTTGGAAAGAGAAAAAAGAAACAATAAAAATAGAAAGGACAGTGTTTAGCAGCACGACGAGTGGCTGCAAGAACTGTTTGACTTATTCTGTAATTAGGATATTTTCTCCAATAATCTGTCTATAAATGTTTGTATGTAAATTAGATTCATATCTGAACTAATTACATCATCTTAAGTAGCAAATATAATTTTGTTTGCACAGCTTTATTAATAAACTGAAGAACTCTATATTTTCTATTAACAGAGATAATAAAGCACAGACTCTTCAAACATGTCATTTAGGGCCAAAAAGAAATTGAGATGACCTCTGGTTTGTGCAGATTTAATATGAAATTGTCATTACCGAGGGACTCAATGTTTTCTATGAATGGAGACAATAAAGCACAAACTCACAAAACATCTTATTTATCATCTTAAAACCTGCAGCAGCTGAGTTCACTGGACAATGAAAACTCCACTTTGGTTGAAACCCAAAGATGTTTGAAGACTGTGTGCAAACTAACAATAATTATCACTATCAATCTATGACTTTATTGTTTTAAATGATTGAATTAAGTCGCTTGTTTTGTCTCACAACTCCTCCTAAAGCTCAGGATTAGCGACTGATCGTTTCAGCTGTAAACTAAGCACAAAACAGTTGTGATCTAATCCAGTCTGCTATCCAGTTTTATCTTTTAGTTTCTTACCAACTTTAAGCTTTAAGTTGTATTTAATATTGTTTTTTTTTTAAAGAGATTTAGTTGCAGAAAAGTATAGAAATATACAGGAGATAAGTTAGCATTGAGACTGTCAGCATGTAGATCCTCCCAAACTTTTTCTCCTCACTACGCCGCGCTGCTTCATTATCACGGTCTGAGCCTGCAGTTCGTTCTTGACCTTGAAAACAGCAGTTGACAAAACAATATCTTGTTACACAGCTTTCGACCGCAATGGCCTACATCAGCAGATAAAGATGAATCTTCAGCACATGAAGCTCAATTTTTTAAGGCAGCATAGACAAAAGTCAAAAAAGTGCTTAGAGTGATGGAGAGCGTCTGCAGACTGCAAAACAGCCAAAAAAGCTGCTGGGGAATAAGTAATTTAGCGGACCTTGAGTTGCAATAAACTCAATTTCTACATATGGCCTGTTCCCTAATTTTGTGGGAGTTGTGCTTGTTAGTTTTTTAAAAAAAGCTCGTTTGAAGCTACCACCCGAGAGTTTGTGTCTTTTTCTCAAGTCCTAATGAGTGTCCGCGTGACGTCGCCTGCTGTCTTGTTTAGCTGGACTGAAAAGTTCTCATCCCTCCGTCGGTGATGGGACAGCAGGGCCACGGATATCAAACGCCGAGTGATCGCAGTGTGGGGTGCTACGTCGAACACATGGGCTCGTCCTCCTGCGGTTGATGAGTTGTTTATCTGCAGCCGTCTACATGCTAGCAGTGACAGTCCCGCAGTAAAGACGCCGGTGTGCTTTTGAACACGCCACGCCTGTAATAATGCTATGCTAATTAATGTGGCTGACTGAGAACAAACCATCTTTCCAAGGACACCCTCCCTCTACCTCATGTTCTCCCACTTACAATTCCCAGCATGCTTTTCAGCTTTAAAGCACGCTTTGCGGTATCAAGAGATTCCCCCCTCACCAGATGCTGGGTACGGCACGGTGCGAGCGCTAGTGGGGAGAATTCTTTATTGTATTTGTGAATTTAAAAGGATATTTATGGGATGAGTAAGAGAGAGAGGGGGGGAGGAAAAAAATATCTATTGAAGAGGGCGGGGATGAAAAAAAATATTCATCTGTGAAACAAAAGACGAGCAATGAAAGGAAAACAGGCAAAATCGCTGACTATAACTTTCTTCTCTTCTGAGGGGAAATAAACTGTGATTATCAAATCAGTTACAACCATTGTGTCATAAATCATCGCATATGAGAGGAACAATGACACATTCCTCATTGCGGTCCCTCAGCTTTCTGCATGCCTTTCTTTTCTGGGGAGTGCTCATGAATGATTTAAAAAGTGATCTATTTCCGAGCCTCGGCTGCCTCCTCGGAGGGAGATAGCTCAGAGGGGAGGAGTCTAAGGAGGGGTGGGAGGGGCCACGCGTGAAGGTTTGGCGAGAACACACGAGCCGCTGCCTTTATGTTCCCCTCTCCGAGCGTATATTTCATTCATGAGGGAGAAAGGTGGCAGTATTCAAAGCTATTTCCCCATCAAACAGAATAGACGTGGAAGTTTTCAGCCGTGGGTGGAAGATGTGGGGAATACGTGGGGGGACTGTGATGCTCTCCTCTGTGGTGGCCGTGCGAACTGGAGAATAATATTTACAGAGCATCACACCTCACATCATTCATCACAAAATCACACACCCCAGCTAGTCCCATGAAACTAGGAGTTAATCCATCATCTGCCTCCCCCTTTTTTTTTTTCTTTTTTTTTTTCCCACTCGCTCCCTCTCCCCCTGATCCAGGCTTATACCTCCCATCCTCTCACCTTCACTCTGCAAAAAGGACACGAAAGAAAACTTTGGCGTAATTCAAAAATAGTGTGACAGTCTCCAAAGTCACCCGATGATCAAGACGGTGAAAGGACTGGAGGCTCCAAAGAGGGAGCAGAGGAGAGACGAGCATCTGCTCCTCCTTGTTCTCCAGTGGAAAAGATGGACAAGCCCCGAGGCCACAGAGATACCTCAGTATCTGCCCTGTCATCCTCACTCACGCTTCCCCGACGACAGTAAACCTTTGTAACAGTTGGATTAACCACTGAGCCTTTCGGGGTCTAATTAGTCCCTCCCTCAGGATGCAGTGTGACTGAGAAAGTACAGATCAGGGTCACTTGAGGTTTGTGATTTCCAAGTTTAAACAGGAGTGTGTGAGTTGCAGTTTAAATGTCGTCTTTGTTGTTTATTCCTCAGATATGATCAGTAGTGTTTAGCTGTATATTTCAATTATGCTCTGTTTGTTTAACTATTTAAGTTTTCCAGCTTCATACTTTAAACATGACTGTCTGAGCTGCAATGTGTGGATTACTTTAAAAAAAAAAGTGGCAAAACTACAGATATGATTATTTTTTTATTTCAAACTTTAACTAAAACCGTCCCTGTACTGAAAAAACACAAGGAGCTGCCTGATGGGAGGGTGTTTTGTTTTTTATGAGGCGTGAGTACGATGGGAAACAGGTTCTAGGAAGGTCAGTTCCTGGAAGGTATTTCACAGATTAAATCGTTTAAAGGATTATCAGATGCCAAAACAATCCCCTGAGAGAGGTCCACTGCTGCTGGTTCAGTGACGGTGAAAGGAGTAAAACCTGGTTCATTTCAACTCATTTGTTTTTGCTTTGTGTTTTATATTTCTACCTGTGTATGTCATCTGCTTGCTGATACGATAAGAACCAGATCACCTGAGATAATGTCTGATTGATCTGGAAATCACATTTTAATGAGGTACACAGTCGGTCAGTGGGATCTTTTGTTCACCTAAAAATCAGATTTAAGGCTTGTTACAGTCTGATATGTAATAACGTCCTGAATTGTTATAAAAAAAAATGTAATAAAACCCAAAATGTAACAACTGGTCGATAATGTAACAAAAGTCCTGAGCCTGAACTGTAATTTAAAAAATGTAATAAAACCCAAAATGTAAGAAGACATTATTGACCAGTTGTTACATTTTGCTTTTGTTACATTTTTTTTTATTACATTTTGGACTCAGAACTTTCGTTACATTTTCAACCAGTTATTACATTTCAGGATTTATTACATTTTAGTTTTTAAACCAATTTGGGTCATTATTACATTTCAGGTCAGTGTTGCAATGTTGCTGCTGCACAAGCAAACAACAAAGCACAAACATGAACAGTGTAGTGAGACAGGAGGAACATTTACCAAATGGTACCAAGTGATCGTCCACTCCTGGTCGTTTACTTGGTGTTAACATGAGCTGTGGAAGACAAACTGGCCTTGTTGTCTCCACAGGACTGAAGTTGGCTCCTTTGTTACTAGATCCAACACACACTGACACTACCACCAGCTCACAAAAGTTACTTTAGAGAAAAAAGTGTTTTAAACATTATCACATTTTCAAGGAGTCTACCAGCCACACCTGAACAATTAGCACACTGGGATCACAAAGCAGGAAGAGCTGAGATGACGGAAAGGCTTATCGACACACGGTGTTAATGCTCGGTCCTTTGCATCAGGTGTAATTATTCAGTAATGTATCCAAATACAGATCCTGTGAAATGAACAGGTACAGATGGGACTAAAACATACAACTCGGAGACACACTGAAACATATCTCTTCATTTCTTCCATATTTTTATGCTAAAAAAATTACTTCTTGAAGTTGTATTTCATGTAGTAAAAATACTGACATTTGATGGAGAATTACAAGGATTTGGGCTGCACCATCTGTCCCCATGCAATCTCACAGAAAGACACCCAGAACACCCAGGGAAACGTAAAGATGGCCATAAAAACTGCTGCGACCGTCCTATCTCTGCAACATGTTCAGCAACACCAGGAAAGTTTTCTGTGCCAGTCTGTTCAGAGTCTGTGAGGAGATGGGAGCTTAAAGCTCTCAGCACATTAGCTCTGTCAGCGGGGAGCCAGGATGGCACTGAGAGAAACACAGACACACGACGGATAAATGAGTCAAGCAGGCATGAAACAACATGACCATGTAAAAACACTCTGAATATCATTAGCATTCATACAGCTCGCTTCCTGCCAGGTCAGCTCGTAACTAATTTTCACTACTGGAAAATAATTAGTTGTTGGTAGGAGATGGGGCTTTGAGACCAGGCTGGGCCACACCAGCTGTGATCAGGGGTTACAGCCCAGAGAACTATATTGTTTTTGTACCATTGGAGCAGGAGTGTGGTGGTGGTAGCTGTATTAACAGTGGCTGGGGATTGAATTTGCCTCTATCTGAGGGATAATGTCCTTTAGTTGACAGGTTTACTGTATTTTCCGGACTATTGAGCGCACCTGTCTATAAGCTACTATTGAATTTATTCGAACAGTTTCATGTGGTCCACTCTGACCGGGTCTGATGTGACGATGCTAAATGTATCGGCGGCACGGAGCTTGCTAGCTTGTAAAAAGTTAATGAGCTTCGTGCCGCCGATACTGAGCCACACCGGTGTTTAAGCAGCAGGGTTCAAAGCGTCAGAAAAAAGTAGCAGCTTATAGTCCGGAAAATACGGTAATTAGTCCTGCTTTAGTACAAAGCCCCACAATATCACAATATTAAAGCTACACTGTAAATATGAATTCAACACTTCCTCTAAAGACAAAATCCATTTTTAGAGGCTTTTATTGTGAAACATATGTCGACACACGTTACAAGTTATTCTCTCCTGATCTGGTTGTTTAAATCTAACACAACTTTGAGGACATGTGCTATTAATAATATTTCTATTTAATAATAATATTTCTCTCATGTCTTGCAGTCAGACCACAGCTGTGGTCCAGTCTGATACATCTCAACATCTGTTTGATGAGTTGGCTCCATGTTTGGTGCAGATCTTCATAACTGGTTATTATAATTCATCATTATGAGGAGGTGTTGGTGTCTCCTTCCAGTTACTCAGAGGAAAGAAAGGAGCTTAAACATGTTACATAAATTAATCATGCATTACATGAATGTTATAGTATTATTTGTAGTCGTGTGAGTGTTTATTAAAAGTTGTTTTCAGTTTGTATTTTGTTCGTTTCTGTCTGAGTGCTGTGTTTGGTGAGCAGGTGACCCCAGGCTGCTTTCTAATTGGTTGCTTCAGATTTTCAGATTCATCTCTCCCTCCCCTGATCCTCTCCAACGTTTGTTTGGCGCCTTCGCTGCTACCTCATTAAATATAGAAATGTAGTGTTCAGATTTTTGTGGCTTGGTGGGAAAATTATGTTTTAACATTTCTTCCTTCATCATTTGTTCTGTAGTTCGCAGAAACCAATTAGAGTAACTGATTTTCAAAACAAAACAAAAAAAAAAAACAAAATAGATTAAACAAAAAAAAAAGCTCAATAATGGTTCATTTTATATACATTTTAACAACATTTCACGTGTGCACACAGTAATTGGTCAGGATATGAACTGTGTCTCATTAGCTGCATATAAGGATGAATTTTCCCCCTAATGGACCAATGATCGATGCTGTAATTCTGCACATGCTGATTTTTTTCCTCCCCTCCTTACTCAGCTGACTGACATCAGGGAGTAAGAGACACTAAGACTATTTGGCTTCTCTTAAATGTCATCTACCCCCATCAGCCAATCAAATCAAATTGAGAAGTCAGGCAGAAGAGAACCTGATGCTGCAGCGATTATGAGCGAGGAGAGAAAAACGATGCAGACTTCGACTATCTCCTCATCCTGCCCCGTCTCCTTCCCTCCGTCTTTGGCTCTAATCCACTTAGTTGGCTCCTCCCGAGCTTAGAGCCTTTCCTTTATTCCATTATAAAGACCCACTGTACGACCTGCTGCTTATTTCATTAAAAAGACCCAATCTATGACCCCACGTCTAATCCATAATGCAGACTACAGGCCGGCCCTGGCCTGCTACAGTCCGGCAGGCCGGCTGACAGATGGGACAAAGGGAACAGGGATGGCGAGATGGAGGTCCAATGAATGAGGGAGGATCTGAGTGCTCCGGTTATGAGTGAAGCTCCCGGTGAATATGATTTCACTGATGTAAATGATGATGGAGTCGAGGCTTTGCTACTCTATCTTTGATGGTTGGAGATGGCTTTCACATGGCCCATCAGTGATATGGAAATGGCCACATCTGAGGTTTGAATATAGCCTGTAAAAGGAGCATAAAACTCTGGGCTTTCAAAACCCCAAACACCTTGGCTTGGAGTTGATATTGTAGTCAGTGCTTCAGCTCATTACAGTTAACCTTGGGAGAACTTTGCAACTCAAAGTGAGTGATGCTGAATCATATAATAATATTCTATTGATTATATCCATTTTGACTTTGCCTGTAGTCCCTGTGCGTGACCTCTTTCTGCTCTCCTCACAGTCCCTCCTCCACCTCTGGCTGCCCTCTACCCTAAACGCCCTTTCACAACTTGCTTAAGATCCAGTTTGCTGAGTGTTTTCATCGCGTCCACAAATCTAAATTTACAACCCCCCTCACATCAAATCCAGCTTGCCTGCGTTTGCACTTAATGGCCTATCAGGTTACCTATTTATTGATAAAGCAGCACTATTTAGCCCTGAGTACCTGACTTCCCGCATACCTGCGCCAGCTTTTTACAGCCCGGCCAGTCACTCTGACAATGCAGCGTCAGATAAAAGAGACACGTGCCACAGAGGTAACATCTCGCACTGGTTGGTGGGGGAAGAGCTTGTTTTGCTGCCTCTGTCCAGGTCATTAAGAAGAGTTGACTAATAATAATTACTTTTAACTGGGTTCAGTCAGGGAGCTGCAGCTCGAGGCCCGGGGACATACAATACGGTCAGGAAGTGACTACAACCCTCTCTCCATCGATAACACCAGCATATCTCATTACCGTGGCGACCTGCGGTACACTGCCACTCGGTCTTGATCATATAAAACCCATTTCAGTGTGCTGTCCCCGCCGGTGCACCAGCGGAGTGGAATATTCATTATTCAAATTTTAAGCATTGGAAATCCCAATATGTTACTAAGGCCAGATGAGATGAGATGAAATAGCTTAGCCTTTTGTCCAGGGAACATTGACTAATCGTCTCGCTCCCCAAAATCAATTTCCCAGCCGTAAGCATCAGACACTCCTGATTGTACTGTACTGTTGAGGACCCCCCACCACTATCACCTAATACTCCTCCTGGCTGCCCAGAATAACTTATTGATTAGTGATTATGTTACGGGAGGTGTGGGTGGCCGGAAGACGGACTGGCCTCAGTCATCTCCACCAGGCTAAATTTGGTTCCTCTGTTACCAGATCCAACACATACTGACACTATCACCAGCTGCCACCAGCTCATCTCCTGTGAATGAGGAGAGAGTTTTCTGGAAGTCTGGATATGAAGAGGAATCGGTGCAGCATCGGGGCTGTTTTCGAGCAAAGCGGCACAGCAGGAATTTCAAGCTGGATGCTAAACTCTTAGATGTTGCGCAGTGGTGGGCTGGTAAATAAAGAAATAAGCAGAAATATTTCAAAAGAAGCATGGTTGATTATTCATTTTTCTTGGTTTGGTGGAGATTCTGGCGTAGTGATGGACTGTTTCACCCCCAGGGTATTGGGCTGATCTCTCCCTCGCTCTGATTCTGTGCTGAGCCTGAAAAGTGGCTGTGATCAATACCTGCAGGCCCTTTCCACACTGCCAGAGGGCTGTGTATGTGTGTGTGTGTGTGTGTGTGTGTGCTGTGTCAGCATCCACTCAGGACTTCATCAAACACCCTCCATACCTTGACTCCACACACACATACACACACGCAGACGCCCACATCGGTCCACGCCCCGCTCAAACAGTTGCTCATTTTCACTTTCCCCTTCTCATCCACCATATCTATCACACTCACACACACACACACACACACACACACATTCATGCCTTCTCCCTCCCATTCGAGGCGGTCCCAACAAGCATGTTAAATACCATTCAAATGTCAGCCTGCCGTATTGATTGGAATAATAATTCTGAGAGGTAGGAGAGATGGCTTGTTGATGCTAAGCAGGTGCATGATGGCCCGGGCATCGTTCACTGTCACAAAGTTGCCATGTAAGGGTTCCCGTCCCCCCCTGGCAGAACGTGGATGGTGGTTTACGTTCGACCACCGAGGCCATGTGTTTCTGTCATTAATCATTGTCCTCGCAGACCAGTGACAGGCAGACCAGGATTCAAGCCGAGCGAGAGAGAGAGAGTGTGTCGTTTTAAATGCCTTCAGATCACAGTGGCTGTGTGTGAAGGTGTGTGCATGAATGTCAGAGCAGAGGTTCATCACCAGGTGGTTTTTCCTTATCTGCCAGTAAGTCATATTCAGCAATGCACGGTACCCAGATTCATTTAGCACGGATGCTAACAAATCTCTCATCCTCTTTATCTGTGTTATTAGCATGTAAGGTTAGCATTTTCTTGGTCGTCCTAGCTTGACAAGACAACAGTTAGCGTCAGATGTAACAACCAGTGGCAGGTTATATCAATAGTTTAGCAGCGACATTTAAACTTTAGTCTGTGGGCTCGTCTGCAGCCCTGTGCCTGTACCTGCCGATCCTGCTCATCGTGATTGTTAAAAAGGGAAATCCCAGTTAAATCTTTCATGCATTAAATCACTATCTCCAGCTCATTAACCCCACAGTTAAGAATCAGAAAAAAAAAAAAAACAGTACGTATGTGTATATAAGTAAGCGTGTTAGCTGTTGTGTTGCTGTGTTACAACAGTTGATATGAAACAGCATCAAACCAACTAATCATATCTGTGCAGGTTGTAGCTGCAGCTAGGTTAATTAATGCTAATTAGCTTAGTAGCTGTCACTGAACACTGCTCTGTTTCCACCTTCAAATGGCTGCAGATCTATACTGAATGAGTTATTCATGAATTTAGTTTTTTGCAAATGATTTTAAAACACCTCATGTTGCCAATTTGATTTAATTAGTGTATAATTTTATGATAGTATGTAACATTTTAATCCATAACAATCCACAACATTTGCTTAAATCTTGTAAATAATTTGTGTTAAAGAGAGCGTAATGTTGAGATATAGTGTGATGGATAACTACATTGTGATACTGGATACTTTACTGTAGCTAGTTATGTAAATGGATTGTTTTAGCTGCTGTGAGATGTCCCTATGATCAAATATGTACCTGTGCTTTCAAGAATAGTTCTTGACAAAATCCTTTAAGCAGTGCTCTAAGAAAGACATAAATGATTGCACCAAGTCACATTTACTAAGAATAAACTGTGAGAGATCCTGGAGGTTTGAAAGTATTAGGGTGGCTAGCTCAGTTGTAGAGCGTGGCGTCTACGAATCATGAGGTTGGGGTTCACTTCCTGCCTCTTCCTGTCCACACTGTTGAAGACACTGAACCCTCTGTTGCTCTTGATGGTGGCTAATCTCACCTCTGTAGTGGATGGTGAATAAGAGGTAAACCCTTGCAAAGCGCTTTGTAGGTGAAGGTGAAAAAACACCATATAATGTACTGCATTGACCATATATGGTGATTCTTATCAAACTATAGTATATTATCATTTAGCAAAACAATACAGGTCCAACACCTGTCTTGGATTGGTTTCTCAGTGTAAAGCGAATATTCTTTTTAGTAGTATGCATTTTGAAACACATTGTATCATCTGTTGTTTTGAACGTCACATGCACACAAACAGGCAGCATCGAGCCTCACCTGGCAGGTACCTCGATGTTGGAGATGGCATAGAAGTACTTGAGCAGGTTGTCTCTCTGGACGTAGGTGCCTCCGAGGGCAGGCCTGAGCAGCCTCAGCCTAAGGTTGGTGAAGGTGAAGAAGTCCCTCAATCCCTTCATACTTTCCATGCGAGTGTACAGGCTGTCCATGTTCTGCAGCCGAGGTCCGGCGAACACGGCAAAGCGCGCCCGCACCTCAAACTTCACATTCTTCTCGTTTTTAGAGCCGACCCAACGTGAGTACTGCTCGGTGCAGATAACTCGTGTGATGTTGGCGGGAGAAAGGTCTCGCACTCGTTTGGGTGGCATGTTGAAGGCATCCAGGCAGTCATCAGCGTAGAACTGGTAGGGCTGCCAGGAACGTCCGTGGTCCATGGACTTATCCAGAACCATGATGGTCGGACGGCCGTATTCAAAGGTGATCTGGATGTCGTCTGTGAGCTCCAGGCTCTTGTTCCAGGACATGCTGATGTTTGCCAGCAGGGGCTCTGGGTGGCGTCTCCAGGTGACCGTCTGCCAGTAGGTGATGAGGCCGTTGCGTTCACGGTCCTGCATCAGCTGAGGAGGGTGGGCCAAGTCCGGGTTAGAGGCATCACACTCATCACTGCACATGTATGGGTTCTCCTAAAAGAGGGATGAAAAGAGAGAGTTTGAGAATGGATCCAATGATACTATCAGAATAACACTGTGCTGTATGGTGCATATCCTCAGAGATGGTGTTTTGCTCCTTAAGTGATCCAGTCTTGTACATACTGAAAATATGTTTCATTTAAAACATCTCAATTGACGAGACAACAAAATGTCTTGCAGCAGAGGTTTCAGCTCAGATGCTTTAAAGGATGTTGTTACAACAGATCTGTGGCCCCTGCAGCAGCTGCAGTCATCATTAAGGAAACTGAGAAGTATGTTACAGTAAGGACTTACAATTTCTGCACCCAGTCTCATTCTGCGTGATGTATGGATGTTTTATTTTTCAGTACAACTGCTGATTCAAGGGACTTATTTCTGCAATATCTAAAAGAAAAAAAAGTTCATATTGTTCCCAAAAAGGAAAGTGTGTATTTGAGCGAGGAGGAGACACCAAGACACTACGGGACAGAGAGCTTAAAAGTAAACTTGCCAAACAACACAACAGGAAGTGTGAAGGTCAAGAGGATCGTGCATCATCACTGTCTTTGCATAGACAGCAGAGTGCGGCTGCACTTTTAACTCCAGAGAATTGATCCTCCTCTTCTAGTGATGCCAAGTCTTTCAAGCTGCTGCTCCACTACACAACTAAAAGTCAACGGGATTATTCACACTGCTCGCAGAGACAGAAAGCCTCTTTCCACCTGCGCTAAGACATGCTGTTTACTTTGTTAGGAGCTGTCCTGTGTCTCATTTTACTTTTTCTACTTGGGAAACTAATTAATTCACCAAATGTTCGGACTACAACTTCCAGAAATGTCTGTTACTATATTAAAATACCACTAAATCTTTATTTTTTCAATTGGTGACAAATGTAGTGTCATTGTTCAGACTCCAGTGTTTTGTTAGTGAACAGTGCTGCAGCAGGGAGGAGGTCGGGGTGGATGGTCGGCGAACACAGCACAGGTTGAGGTGTCAATTAAATGTTAATTAACAACCTGTGTCTCACTGTGAGGTTTTATTAAACTATTCTTCATCTTTTCCTGGTTTTAGGAACATTTGCTCTGAGAACTCTGGAAATGGTTCGAAAACACATTAAATATGTTGGCAGCCTTTTTGGTGACGGGCCAAATATGATAATTAACAAGTTTTTCTTATTAAGTTAGGAGAAAACATAATGTGCTTCTCATTATTTCCCCTTAAAAACACATTTGCTGTTGCAAATTAGTTTTTTTTTATAAATCCAATTTTTACAGAGACCAAGTTTAATAATATATTGAGGTTTTCACTACACTATGAAATTTTCACAAAGGTTTTCAGGAATCCTTAAGTCCACAGTTGCTGGTTTCTCATATTGAGACGTTTGCAGACATTTCAGTAAAATTGATGCAGCTGACTGTTGTAAGCCAGTTGTCTGACATCCCCATCACCACAGAAGGGAAAATATTTACACAAAGAAATCCCAGAGATCCTCAGCCATCTCTCTTGGTGCTTAATTTGCAAAATTCAGCTGTAGTAGTGTTTGGATTGTATCACATTCAGAAGGCTCGTCATGCCCCGAGGATGTACTAATTAAACTGATAAGGGTTATTATTTTCTCCAGTATTTAGTCACAGTCATTTACTGTATCAAATAGGTCAATTTTTGTATTATTTGTCCACAAATTCACTTTATCAAACAGAGGATTATATTTTCTGAACCTGCTCCAAATGAAAACCATGTATTTTACTGAGGTTAATAATTTGCAGCTGATGTTTGTGAAGTGTCCAATCGAACGTTTTTAAACTGTTTTCTACACTTACAGGATCTAATTACATTTAATATCTGATGTTTTTCCTCTTCTTGTATTTATTGAGAATCCAGTAGTTTTCATATTTTTACTGCATTGTGCTTAAAAAGCTCCTGATGAAGCAGAAATATCCTCCTGAAATCACCTTCTTCAGTATTTGTACTTTAGCATCAGTGCTCCTCATGTTTTCAGAGAAGAAATTACAGGTGAATAATCATCTCAGACTTTACCATACACACTTTTAATTACACACAAGAAGGGGAAAAATGTTGACACATTTTACAAAGTTTTTAAGAAGTTTATTTTATTTATGAAAAATCCTTTAACATATTTAGTATTTCATTTATTTAATATAAATATTTCAGGGAGGGAAATGTATTTGTTGGTGGATGAGGTGTAGGAAAACCAATAAAGTTTAATGGAAATCTAAATCAGTGCTTGAAAAATGGACCTTGAGCTTTTTAAAAAGCATTTTGAAGTATCAGAAATCACACAAACAGCTGTTATTAAGTTCAGAAAGTCACATTTAGTTACTGGTGATATACTTGTTTTATGTGCTTTACCTTGATTTTCCTGAACTAGCTAACGTCTCACCCACGTCCAGTTGGTGGTGTTGAAAATAAAATGTAGAAAGTTCTCAAATTAGTGCCCGTGGAGCCATTTATCAAATTCTGGTCACGAGCAGATATTGAAGTTACCCTGAGAACATGGATTACACAAAGTGATGAAACACTAATAATACTGCAGCTGCTTTAAGTTCAGCATAGCCTAATGACTTCTAAGTGGATTGTCTTTTGATTATCAAACCCTGAACCCCTGCAGGCTTTACAGACTGGCCACAGATACTTTTATCCTTGATAGAAAACTGCAGCTGAAGTCAACAGGGTGCTTTAACATGCCCAACGCACACGCCTGCTAACGAGCTGGCGTGTGCGTTGGGTTGAGCATGCCTGCTAACGAGCTTGACAGAGTTGTGTGTGAGATGCAACTTTTGCATGGAAACAGAAATATTTTTTTTATCAAATCTTATTTTCTGAGATGAAGATGTTATTGCACAGGGCTCAGAAAAGTTTCCATGAAGGTTTGAGGTTTTTTTTTCTGCTACTAACACAAATTCAAACTTTCTGCAGCCACATTTCAGTCGTGTTGAGGCTGACTGGTCAATATTCAAAAGATTTCGGGTGGAGTATCACATGAAACAGCAGTTTCTTCCTTATGATGTAAGCGCTAACGTGAAAGCAATACTGCACAATATCGATGCACTGTGCAAGCTCGGATCGTGTGTCACTGCTTCTTTGCAGACGCTCACTTTTTCCACATCTATTGGCAAGAAGCAGCATCTGTTCTGCCTTTTGAATGCAGTCAGTGGACTGTGCCACAGGAAAGTGAGCAGTCACTCAAAGCCACTGTAGTGGTCTAATAACAAAAGCAAAAGTTACAATCCTGCGCGGCTGAGATTATAAATCATCTGATTTATGGTGACAACGCAGAGTGGGAAAACTCCACACACAAGCAAACGCTGAGCTGGTGCTGAGGGAGGCTGTACAGCAGAGGAGACACCATGCAGGATCATAACGCATGTGAAGGCACCGCCGCCGCGTCTTCATACCACAGATCATCTATCTGCCTCCTCCCTGAAGCAACACGGCAGCATTGTTCTCTGTCTGCTAACTCAATTATCTCCCCTGCTCTGATAGAGATCACCGTCAACGCAATCGCACTTAGGATGATAATCTTCAATGCTCATAAACAACTGCAGCCAGGAGAGGTCATTAGAATCAGATGGAGGATTTATACAGAAGGTCAGAGTGGGAGTCGCTGCCCTGTGGTGGCCCAGCTGCTGCCGTGCCCTCTGTTAGTGCACCCCCCCCCCTACCATCGTCCAGACACACGTTTACACACGTGGCAAGTAAGATTAGTAGGCTGTTGTTCTGGGGAATGAACCTTGACCTACAAATCCTATTGAAAATGATCACACTGTCACACTGTCCCAGATACAGTGCAAACTGCATATAGGTTAGCTCGTGAAGTGTGCTTCAGACAACGACACAGAGCTCCTGTGTGGCTGCTTTGTGTCCCTGTGAATCCACAACGATCAATACATTATATATATACATTATTTTTTTCTATTTTTCTTCTCACATTGTTGGATTCGAGTGTGGAAAAGCTGCATGTTGCTATTCACCAGTCTCCTCTGACCTCACCAAGCCCTTTAGGATTATCTACAGTAGAGGTGATATGTACAGTAATATACGCTGGAAGATTTTTATCCCCCATGAGAGACTTACGCGAGGTTATGTTTAAGCCCTTTGTGTGCCCTGTCCTCCTTATCCCGCTCTGCCTCCTGCCACTGCTCAGGCCCGGCCCAGTGTATCCATGCCAGGACACACACACCCACAAACGCCCGCAAACACTCCCTCTCCCTCTCTCACAAGCATATACACACACAGATCCCGGCCAAATGCTGCGGCAGGTGGCCCGCACTACTAAGCCCCTCCAGCAATTATCCTCACTGGGATCCTGTCTCCACGACAACAAGCCGCCATGATGTCCCCGAGATGAGTGACTTCCTTGTTTTCACTTGCGGGATAACAACGAGATCCCAAACAGTCATTAATAACTCCTCAAGTGCTAAATTTTGGCTCCGGCTCCGGGCACTGATTCATCTCTGAGTTATCTCTGCAGCGTCTGTGATTGTGAAACTGTGACTAAAAAAATAAGAGCTCTCTTTGACCTCGCTTAAATTCATCATCTTACACAAACATCAGTTTAGATGTGAGTTATTGCAATGTGTTTGAACTCAACAGGAGCTAAAAAAAAAAGAAAAGATTGTCGGTGGACTACAGGAATAGCCGGCAGCAACTGTGCATTTAATCAGAAAAAAGCAGCAAGAAAATTGAGCTCTGCATGTCTTTCCTTCCTTCTCTCTTCCTTCGCTCTTATGACCATTTCTGTCCACCGCCAAAATATTTGCTGTTCCCGCCGTGCCCTCTCCCTCCTCCACTCAGAAGTTTCTACGTTATATTGCCAGCAAGGGGAATAAAGGTAGCGACACACACTCAGAGAACACAATTTATTTTGTTTTGGAGAAACATCAAATGAAATGACCCTCCCATTAAAAAGGCCACTGAGGGGAAGAGAAAGGGATATTGCTTTTTCACTTATAACGTTAATCTTTTATTTTGTTGGGGCTTTTTCCATCATACTGGAGGGTCTTGTTACCCTGAATGAAGATATCTGTGTGTTGCCTGAAATATGTGTACATAAGTGTGTGTGTGTGTGTGTGTGTGTGAGGCCCAGGTATAGGATTACAAACCATATACCTGCTTTTTTACTTTAATCACCTGAACAAGTGATTATCCGCCTGCTGTAAAATGTCTTGCTGGGTACAAAACAGCAGTTGGCAAGTGTAAATGTGTCTTAGGTGTGTGTTTGCGTGGGCGGGTGTTGTTTATGTCTGTGAGTGAGCGCGCAAGCAAAAGTAAATGTTTACTGTAGGCATGTGTGATTGTGCTGGAGGAGGAGGAGGAGAGAAGAAGGACGGAGCGGAGACGCCACGCTGCTCCAAAGCAGCAGCAGAGCTTGTCCTGCTCAAATCACCACAGTTGGACCAGGACGAGTTATATTAGGAACTTTATCTGAGAGTCCAGCTCATACTCGCAGCAGATGCACACCGAAAGGACAAAATATCAGACAGAGCTACTGCGCTGAGGAGGTGAATTCAGGGAAAAGCTATTACCTTTTATTGATGTGCGTTATTAAATTTAAACCAATCACAAAGGAGATGTAGATAAAGCGAGGTAGTTGAGGAGGAGAATGATTTTAGGCTTTAAGAGATATGGATTGAGCAACAGAGATCCTTATGCTATTTTTAGTTTTTTTCTTACAGATCTTTGTGCAATTCACAATTTGAGAAAAGCAGATGTCATCTTCTCTGTTCAAACCTGACATATACATTACCCACAATAACTACTAACAGTGCATTTGAGCATCTGCTGCTAGTGGCTGATGTAGCCTCGAGCCTCTGGCCTCAAGCAGAGATGAGGAGCAGGCTGCAGAGATCAGGTTAGCTTACTCCTCTATAACTCCACACACTGCTTTCATTGCCACATGTATAGTTTGAGGCTCTAACTCAGGCGGACATCACTGAAGTGGCATCATTTGAGGCAGTTTATCAGATTTCGCTCAGATCCCTCTGAAGTCACAAAGGGATTTATACTTCCTCAAGACTTTCATGTGTAAAATCAACACTTCACCTTTGAGTAGCAGCGGTGGAGATTTTGACGAAAATGCTGCTATTTGTAAACCTGGGTGTTCTCTTTAAACCTTTGCTGAATGGTGACGTCAGTACTTCTACAGTACAGATTTATAAAGACTCAACTGGGGCGAAGACTCCTTCACAGCTCAACAGAAAACTTCAAACTGAAATCTGAATCAACCTGAAGTAAACACTGAGTACTTATGGTAGAAATGCAGCAAACTATTTGAAAGCACACTCGCTGATGTGAAGGGTTTTGGATGGCTGACATAAAATTGTTGTTGCCTTAGTCAGAGTATCTACTCACACACTTAGAATTTTAAAAATTCAGACTATGGCACGAACAGTCTGAATTTGGACAAGAAAGACGAATCTCTTCAAGCCTCCCAAACACTTCTCATCAACAATAATCATCTGCAGGACTTGCCAGTAGACATTACCAGGAGATTAATATGTGATTTATTTTGTTAGATTCTGATACATTGAGGTTTTTCAGAAAGCTTGCACCACCGCCATTGTCTCTCTTTTACAAATCTTTCCAACACAGTAAATAAATTGACCAGAATGATGGTCACACCAGCTCTAAACAACCCGATTGATGAGTTTGATGAGTGATCTCACTTGATCCCTCTCACAGTTTCAGACCAACACACACTTCCTGTATGCACTGGGTCGTTCGGCCATCAGTCCTGAGATCCTGATTGGTGAGACAAGGATTGTTAAGTTCACCTCGGGCTGTCTAAGCCCCTGCGGCCAATCCCTCTTAGTATCACCTCAGTCAGAGATAAATCTCACTTATAACTATCCCCGCGTTCTGCCAACACATCTAAACACTCTCTGATCACTTTCAACTGTGTCCTAATAGGGAAGCAAGCCATGCCATTACATCACTGCACCCTCCCCCACCTCCCTTGTTTGTTCAGTCTCTGTCGCTCTCTTTAGCTGTCTGTTCATTTCTCTTCTGTTCCCTTCGTTAATTATGCCCTGCACCGTCAAACCTGCTCACGCTGTGCCCAAATTCACCTCCAAGGGTGTATTATTATTAGGACACCGGCCACCTGGGCTATCTTTTACCCGAGGAAGGTGCATCGAGGATGGCCCACTGCTGGATGTGGGTGGCCCTTTTGCG
>OOFC01015498.1:0-12022 GCA_900323345.1 Pseudochromis fuscus | reverse complement strand
GGGGCTCGGGAGGGTTGGGGGACTGGGCCGTCGGACAGGGGGAGCGGAGGGGCAGCTGGGAAGGTATGGGCGGTCTGTCGGCTCTTCCTTTAGGGCTCACTGTGGGAGTCCCATTTTGAGCCAGAGAAGCGGTATCCCTACAGACCTTGGCGGGACTATTGTTGCCCGACTTGGGTACTTCCTTGGTGATTTTAAGCTCCGTGCTCAGATCAACTTTCTGCTCAAAGCTCTGCTCCCACTGCAGATCTCCCAGAGAGTGGGAGCGTTTCCAGGACCCAGTGGGCTGCGGGGGACCGTCGAGGTCCTCGCAGCTTCGACTGGCTGGGATGGGGGACTGTCTCTGGGCCTTGCGCAGCCCCAGCAAGTTGAAGCCCTTCAGGGAGGACTTGATGAAGAAGCTTTTAGGGAACTTGGTGCGCTGGTTTTTGCCGTTTTGTTGCAAAGCCTCTGTAGAAAGAGTCATGGGCAGTGTTGGGTAGTCTGGAGACTGGAGTCCTGCTGAAGACCGACTGGATCGGGAAGGTTTCCTGCTCTTACCTGCAAGATAAAAATCCTCGCTTAGAATCGACATGTTGAAACTTTAACGACAGTGTAGCTAAATTTATTGCTAAACCTTATCCCTGCTGGTATGTCACAAGAGAGGAGGATATATTTTCCCCCCTCGCTCTTCAGCTTGTTATGCCAATGTGTTCACATATATAAAATGTGATTTATATTAATAGGAAGCATGACTCAGCATTACTGTCTTTTACTGCCTCGACTGCCTCCGTTTTACATTTTTATGTTTTTGATGATGGCTCCAGTTTTTGGCCTACATACAAAACTTATACGGTGAAAAATAACACAGCTCTCTATCTTGTATATCTGCATCATTGGCAAAGAAAAAAAAAATCACTTCATAAAAGCTTTGGGTATTTTTTATTTATTTTTTATCTGGACGCCACAATCAAAAGCAGACAAATGTTAATGAAGAGTGAGCTTGGAGTGCCACTGAGATAAAATAAGCTTTTTTGACCAAACTGACTGATGTGTTGTTGTCATAGCAACACCCTCTAATAAACATACATGGATGGAATACTTCGGAAACATCGGAACAAAAAGGATGAAGGCAACTTACCATCTATCCTTTGGCTTACACACCAAAATGGATGTGATGAAATGGGAAAGGCTCACATAGTGTGGCTTGGCAAAGATTTGAAATTAGTGGGATGACAGAAAAAAGCTCAATAGATGGAAGGTCATGAAATGTTTTTGGTTCCAGATGTTTTAGGAAAATGTTTGCTGTGACTATTTAGGTAGAAGGGATCGTATAATGTGTGTAATTACACCACATTTCCCTAAATTTCACTTAATTAAAATGTATATTTAAAATCATGGGATTGGGAGAGGAGAATGAGGTCTATTGACATCTTAAAAAAACATCCCTTCAAAATAAAAGTCCAATATTATCTGAGAATGTGTGGTTGTTTAGTGTCTGTCAGTGATTTAATATAAAAAACTGCATATTAAGAGTTCACTTATTTATTATATACATATTTACTCAAATATGTTTCTTTACCTGGTTAAATAAATGTCAAATAAAAAATAAAAAAAATAAAAAATTCGACATGCAAAAAAAAATATATATATATTTTAATTATTTTACTATGAAGAGCACTTCCTGATTAGAATTACCTGTCATTAATGTGATGATGAAAGCCATATAAAGATATAATGAATTGCTAAACGTAGTCGCAGGAGTAAGTCACATATATGTTAAAGGAAAGTCGACTAAGAGGACACATTCAGGGCTCCACAGTTTACCTGAGTTAGAAAGACAGCTGTGTGATAGCTTTTAGTTACCCTCTGTTTTCAAAATTTTAAGTCAAATGTATGCAGATGACAATTTTCTAATACTTAGAGGTTAATCCACGTATCATTAATATGCAGTAACATTAGCATTTGTGAGGATAGCAAAGCTGTGGAGCCCTGAATCTGCAGGAAGAAATGCAGAATGACTACTCAATGTTATGCAACTAGATTGTGAACAGAGTTTAGTGGCGTGAAAGGAAAGTACAGACATTAAAAAAAAAAAAAAATGCAAAACATAAAAATCAAACAAGCAGCACCAGAGACCTTATTTTTTTTAAGAGAAGTGGTTTTATTCCACAACTTAAATCTCTACTATGGCAGACTGCACGTTTTACCATCAAACCTCAATGACACGGACACATAAAGGGGGAAAACCAGCAGTGACACTGAAATCATACAGATATAGAAAATAAAAGACAAAGCAGTGATTAATGAGTTATGGAGTTGTTAAAGAATGCTCTGTGTGAAGAAGAAGAAGAAGAAGAAAGTGGAGTCTTTATGTTGAGATTAAATAGTACACAACAAAAACTTACAAGTAAGACCTCAATATATAATAATCAGAACTCTCTTACAGTCTGCACACTACAATTTAAAATATTTTCATCCACATCATTTTAGGCACATACTGTATGATTGCGCAATATGACCCCTATGAACACAAGAAAGTGACATCCTGTAACGGTGAAGATAAGAAATTAAATAGCAGCTGTAATCTGTCAAACCTTTATCAGCCTTTAAAGTCACCACTGCAAAAAAAAACAACAAAAAAAAACACCACAGGCATTTCCTCACATACTAGTCTGCAAGCTTTAAACACTTAACAAAAATACTCTCTGAGCTCATAATCATCTTCCTGGTATCCATCTATCGGTCGCACAGGTGAGAGAGCTGGGAACCTGAGTCCTTGACTGGGCAGTGAGTTTGTTCTCATCAGAACAGTTCTGCGCATTGGGGAGAGGTTCTCCCTCTGAGCTCCCAGCATTGTGGGCTGGACTAGGCTTAGTGGTCTGAGGCCTGGCTTCCTCTCAGTTACAAGTGGACTTTGGCACTGATGGTACAGAATGCCTATAGGATGAAAAGAGGAGTGAGGAAAAAGGAGTGAAAGTATAGTAAAAAGCGTCTGAGGGGATAGGGGGTTGTTTTTCTAGGAAGGGTGAATATGGAGGTTTTTGGGGCAGATACGGAGGCAGGCGATGGTCCAGAGGAGTGAGATGGTCAAGGTGTTAGGGTGTAGAAGCATTGCGAGAGGTGGAGCAGATGTTGAAGCCCAGAAAAGGGGGAAAAAAGGGCGAAGGAGTCACTGTGGTACTAGGACTAGGCTGGAGTCAGAGTCGGCCTTAGGGGGCTGTGGGATAATGGTGGTCTAGACTACGGAAAGTGATCATTACCATTCTCCAGGTTCTCATTGCTCTCGTAGCACCCAGAGTCCCTTGGAGAGTCTCCCACCAGGCCCCGGCCCTCAGACAGCAGCTTCTCCTGGGAACCTGACAGACCGCCGCGCTCTGGATCGCTGCTACCTGATCACAGGATGACAGAAAACATTAGCAACACTTGAGGTTCCCTGAAGGAAGCTGGAGTATTAACCCACTCATGTCAACATTTTACACCTGCAGTGTTAATTACGTTGAAGACCGTGATGAAAAATATTCGTCAACGCACATTTTTCACGGACGATGTGCTTCTGTTTATTTATGCAAATTGACCCAAATGCAAGCAGCTTCTGCATCGATCAACCCACCCTCGAAAGATTTGCTTTGACTGGATTTTTTTTTCACAAATTGTTCCACAAAAATAATACCGTATTTTCCAGACTATAAGCCGCTACTTTTTTCTGACGCTTTAAACCCTGCGGCTTAAACACCGGCGTGGCTCATGTAACATGCGGCTTTTAACAAGCTAGCAAGCTCCGTGCCGCCGATACATTTAGCCTCGTCACATCAGACCTGGTCAGAGTGGACCACATGAAACTGTTCAAATAAATTCAATAGCGCTCAACAGTCCGGAAAATACGGTAGTTCGGATTGGATATCTTCTCCGTTCGTCCCTGATGAACATTTTTATCAATGACACTGGAAACCTGAGTGGTTTTCGCACATCTATCTGAAATGTTTACGTGGGTTTTGAAGTCTACTTACTGTCGTACTCCTGTAGCAGCTCTACAGCAGTGAGCAGTACGGCTCTGTGCTGAGGGTCTCTGATGTTCAGCTCATCCAAATCCTCTTCTTCCAGCAACTTGAACGTGTCCAGGTCCTCGTAGCCGTTGAACAAGAAAGTGGGCATGTGCTCCTGTGGACAGAGAGTATGAGGCTCTTTAGAGGAGCTGAAACCGAGGGTGTTACAGGACCAGGAACAACAACTTTTGAAGAGAGGATTAAATACATAAAGGACAAACACAGAGGTGGAATAAGGAAGAGAAAACTGAACAGTAGATGCTTGTCATCTGCTCATAATTTCCGATCCACTTTGTGTATTTTTAAGATCACTGGTGAGCTAAATCTAAACTGCTGCTTTGATTTTTAGGAGGCATGTAATCACGTTAGGCCATAGCTAAATCAGTTGTGGCTGCGTCAGCTGTCAGCGCACTTTAATATGGAACAAACTTTGTCATGTTGACAGGAAAATAAAAATGAGTTGTAGCAACATTAGCGTGCTAGCTGTACCAACCAGGAGACACCACTGTTGCACAAGCTATTGTAGCCGAGACCAAAACGGGAAACCCACCAAAGAGAATTACATCAAAGTGTTACACACCAACACAAACACACACCAAACCACAGCCGCTATCACACAGACAACGTTGATGAGATCCACCCTGTGTGAGTCCACAGTCAGCTGACACTTATTTACAGCGCTGGATGCTGCTTCCTGGTCGCTGCGCTTGTGTGACCCACACTTTAGGATGGACAAATACACAGACTGTGTGTCACCAGCAAGACCGTCAATTACAGTGGTGGAGTCCACAGTAAAGACACTGTGTGTGTGTCTCTGTCTCCATTTCTGCTGGATGATGCAGGACTAAACAAAGGGACCACCAACTAACACAAACACAGCCAGCTGGTTACTCTCACTCACACAATCTTTTGTCTTTTTTGGCAAGTTGAAAAATTTAAACACGATCCAAAACCAAAGATTATTTGGCAGAGTCCACTGGACAAACTGTCCACTGGGCTGTGGATGTTTAGACTTTTTTAGGCTCCGGTGATGTATGTTTCAAATTTTGGCGTGGCAATTTTAACCAAATGTTTGCTTAGTGTTTCCAATCGTACAAAAAAGTGCAACTTCATCTTCTTTTAATAGCTAAACTGTAGCTTAGTTAGTATTTTTCTAAGTCTACTGTGTCAAAAATAAGTAAAATACTCACTGAAATGTATCAACGTTATAAAACTGCAAACGTACCAATGAGGTAACCAAAACATCAGACTAATGGTAATTTGAAGGAATATTTTTGCCCAATTTTCATACTTTTTTCTTAATTTACTTGCAGGGTTTTTTTTGTTTTTTTTTAGTCAACATTTCAGGAAGTGGAATTTTTTTCTTGTTCCAAATTTGGTAATTCAGAAAAGTTTCACGTGTTTAGTCTAACTTCTCTGCTCCGTGGTGACTAATCGGCGGTTTCTGATGCACTTATCACAACAAGACTCGCTGCTAAGTTAACATTAATCTTTAATCTGTGAATTACGTTGGCCTGAGATAACACAGACAACCCACAAAGTCTCTCATTTCTATTTGAGGAAGTGAGGCTCGCCGCTGGCTGCTGCCTGAGTGGGAGGAGATGATATCAAGCTCGCAGCAAGCGCTGTGTAGGTTTTGATGAATGATGCGAGCTGTTTGTTGGGGCGTGGTTGTCACGGTGTGGGTGTTAATGTTTATGCATCAGTGTCAAATCAAACATCCGAAGCTGTGCAGTCTGTAATCGGATACACTATTTTTATCTATGCTTGTTTGCAAGTGCGTTTAAGATATTTGGCCAAAACAATATTACCTCGAAAGATTTGTTTTCTTTAACTGAAAAGCCGGGTGGGTGGGCTTTAGAGAAGTTGTAATTTCTGAACAGAAGAGGTGGTATGATAGTTTGAGTACAAGCTGCTTGGTATTCGACACACCGTGCGTCATCTGGTAACCCACCTTGAGGTTGATGCGTTCCAGCAGATCCTCCACCGACGTGGGTTTGGGCGGTCGGCCCTTCCTCCTCCTCCTCACGGGCCTTTTCGGCTTCTCCTCTTCCTCGTTCAGCACATCCACATAAATGAACTTGAAGGTGCCCACCTTGTTGTTGAGCAGGCCCATCCACGTTCCCATGGGCGGCTTACTGATGATGTCAATGACGTCCCCTCGCTGCAGAATCGGAGAGAAAAGAGAAAAGTGACCTGACTGTGGATTTTTGGTTGTTCAAAATTCTTCTGACGTAAGAATAACTGGACATTAAAAGTAAATGTTGTAACAGTTAACTGTAGTGGCGCATTTACACTGGTACCTACTCGCTTCGCTTTGGTTTTGGCGCATTTACACTGGCAAAAATGTACCTGGAACTTGGTACCTGGTACAACTTTTCGTACCTCCTCTCCTGCGGTTCCAAAAAAAGTACCTGGTCAGGTCGGAGCAGGTACTAAAATCTTATTGGTCGAAATTGTCACTACGTCGTTGTGTCATCACTGCGCGGCACGTAATCACCACAAACACGAAGGTATTTTTATATCTTTGGCAAACTGTGCAGACGCGTTTGAAATAACAACAAGAAGAGAAATGGCATCTGTTAGAAATCCTTCCCCGTGGACTCAGGACGAGGTGCAAACCTTTCTGTCATTAGTCGCAGACGAGAAAATTCAGTGGGAGCTGAACGGCGCGGTCAGAAATGAAAGAATCGCATAAAAGATGATGTCATGAATGACGGCCAGCTACACGGAGGAAGGACGATCCTCGGCAATGTAAATGCAACCAAAGGGGGCCGATCCTGAGCGATCCGAGGCGAAGCGAAGCGAGTAGGTACCAGTGTAAATGCGCCATAGGTGATACAGAAGTGTGCCAACCTTCAGTTTGAGGGAGTCTGTGTCGTAGGGGCTGGGGGTGAAGTCGGTGTGGACTCGGGCTCGGCCACAGAACGGTCCTCTGTAGGGCGGCTCTTCATCGTCGCCGTCTTCTGACTTTACACTTTCTCTGTTACTGGCCGATGAATCGGTGGTGCTCACCGTCTGACCACCTGGGCACAAAGAGGCACATGTTAACATTTATATGGGCTGTAAAATCCCAGCCTATAAAACCATCACAGAAAAGACAGCTCGAGAGGTTTTCCTCGCACTCTGCAGCAGCACAGACAATCCTGACTTTCTTCAAAACATCTCCTCACAGTCAGACTAAAATAACATTTATGTATTAAGCAGCTTTCCAAAGACAGATTTGAAGCCGTAGGTTAACTATTCAAAGACTATTCAAACCAACAAGTTGTCAAGCTTTTAATTTTCTGTGCATTTGTGTGTCTGCAGTGAGTGGAAAAGTTTAACAGGGTCTTCATCACTTGTGTTACAGATCCCTGGAGAAGCTGAGTATTTTCCTCCGTTGAAACCATGTCAACATGTGGGAATTGGAGAGAAAAAAACATCCTACCTAATCATTACCGTATGTTTGCCTGTGTGTGTGTGTATCTGTGTGTCTGTGTGTGTGTGTGTGTGTATTCAGTGGCTCTGAATCACTGAAAGTCGGCCAAGTCTTGAGTTCATCCTGAACTTGAGAAGTGATGGAGATTATTTTATCCACAGAAACACCAGGTTCGAAGACATCATACAATGTAATTAGATCAAATCGCAGAGGAGAGATCAAAACACACACTCGAAAACTCTCTGAGGTCACAACACATGACTCAGCTCCTGGGACTGGGTGTGATCACTCCACAAAAATCATAAGTGGCATACGTGTAGCGCCAGAAGCAAAAGTTACAGGCACCATCTAGTGTTACACCGTCCTCCAAACAGACTTTTTATTTACGTTAATCCTGAGATATATGATGATGTAATGGAGCCTACAGCTATCTGACTGCACTGTAGTCTTAATTATGTGCAGTGTTAATGATTTAAAAGCTGCTGAATGTGTTTCTTCTCACATTCAAAATGTCAAGAAATAACAACAGCTGCTTCATGCAAAGTAAAAACAATGGCTCCTTTTAAAAGACTCGTCTTACTCATCGAACTCTGTCCGCTGAGCGAACTGCGCAGGCTTTCCACCGAGCCTCCAGCCTTCAGCTTCGGTTTCTCCAGAGAGTCGGTGTCAGGCAGAGGGGACTGTGGGGAACCAGGGGCTCCATCCGGACTGGACTGAAAGACGGATATGGAGGAAGAGGAGGGGGGACAGATGGGAAATAAAAGAACACAAGGAAGAGACAGAGACAAAGAAAAGTGTGGTTAGGAGATGAAAGGATGTGAGATGAGAAGCAGTGAAGAGGTTGGTAGAGATCATGGGAGTCGTGAGTAGGGGTTGTAATGGTTTTCTGAATGTTTTTGACTTCACTGATGTTCAAAACATGTGTGTACATACAAAACTGAACTGTTTAAGCGTCTTTGAGCATTTGTTAAAAGCGCTTATAAAAAAAAAAAATCTATTATTAATTTTATTATTATTAAGCTACTAAAAAAAAAAATAACACTGGAAAATGTTCCTCCCTTTTTTTGGTAATTTAATTTATAATAATACAAACAGCTCGGGCCTTTCTCTGTGGAGTTTGAATGTGCATGGTGGGTTTTCTCCGGCTTCCTCCCACAGTTGCTTGTTGGTTGAACTGATCAAACTAAATTGACCACAGGTGTGAGTGGGAGTGTGAATGGTTGTTTGTCTCTGCGTTAGCCCTGTGATAGGCTAGCAACCTGTCCAGGGTGTACCCCGCCTCCTGCCCGATGACAGCTGGGATAGGCTCCAGCAGACCCCTACGACCCAAGTGTGGAGAAAGCAGGTATAGAAAATGCCTGACTGACAAATAACTTGATTTTTATTTTTTATTTTTACCCCTTTATTTTTAGATTGTTTAGTAGAAATTAGTCATAACTTTTGGTTTTGGTAAAACACCCTCAGATGAACAACACAACATCTATGTCTGGTGTCTAATTTAACATACCCGCATGGTACAGTTGTTGTACTTGTTTCAGGGATCCACTAGGTGGCACTGTGGTACATAAAATCGCTGATATATTGTGACATGCCAATTAATTTTCTGCAACTCCTTCTCAACCAGCATCTCCGTGATTCATCCCGGGGTATGTGGGTCACATTGCTGCGACCACCGTGATTGAAGGCAGATGTTGGACTGCGCATTAATGACACATTGTACACAGGGTGACAAACTGTGCGGCCGGACAAACCGCTGGTAAATCAGCTGGATGCCCAGAAAAAAAAATAAAAAAATAGGCCATTGTAGATGAGACAGCCAATACACGCCATCACACTTTAACTCTCTGCTTCCTAAGAGCGAGCCTGAGGGAGACTTGCATCACTCAATGAGCTCAACACCACACTCCACCCTAGACACTCGGCCCAGGGAGGGAAGGGCAGAAAGAGAAATCCAAATGTGAGTGTTTATCCTGTAACTAACACAAATACTCCCACCCACTCACAGCCTGCGGACAGAGTATGTGGCTTACACTCCAAAACATCCGCTAAATGTTTGCACAAAACCAGTGGGGTTTTATGTCTTTACAGTTGTGTTTGGCTCGCCGCTTTAAAGATTAAACGCATAATGTGTGAACCATTTATGTGCGAGCTGCTCCCTTTTTAAATAAAGTTTCGGTTCGACTGTTTTTCCTGTTTATGCGCACCTCTCATTTGTCCCGAAAGCAACGGAAACCAACAGTGTTTAACTCTCTACAAATAAAAGATTCAGAGATTGCATCCATGTGTGTGTCCGAGTGTGTTTACGTCTAACCTGCTCAGACAAGGAGCTGCTGTACTTCTTCGACATGCGTTTCCTCATCGTCTCCTTCACCGACTTCACTTTCTTCCCCAGCGAGATTCGAGACGTAGTGGGAGACTTGACCACTTCTCTGTATATTGCCTCCTGATCTTTACTCTGCGATCACGAAAGGGGAAGAGGGACGAGGACGAGATGGGGATGGATCAGGAGAGATTAAACGGGTGAGACGTCCAGAAAGATCACAAACAGGTGTTTTATTGTGGCGGGGAGAGTTCAGCTCATGCTCCCTCACAGCGTCTTGTAATTGTACAAGCTGCGAGTACTTACATTGGCCTCGGAGCCGGCGTTGACCACATGGAGCGAGCGGTTGGACAGGTCAAAGCCTCCGAAGCTGCACGTTCTCTGTGGGGAAGCCAAAACACAATCAAATGAGTCACGCTCAGAAGGTCACGTTACAGATCCCCCACCCGCACCCGCCGAGTCGACTCACAGTGATTCATGCTTGGCACAACACAGGCAGCAGTTTGATTAATGTACATGGGTGTATGGCTTGTATGTATATGGGGGCATGACGTCGTATGGGGACTGTGGACAGCCAACAGACATGATGTAACAAACTGTTATATGAACTCCTCTTTAAATTCTGAGTTACTGCACAGTCCCGTGCAAATGAGCTGTTATACTGTTGGCCCCTAAATCTGCTTTTAAAACTGAAACCCCCTCGAGAAAAATACTGGACTCAAAATATGCAGTTTACAAGTAAACACACAGTTATTGCATTTCGGCCTGATGCAACTCATATATGAGAAATGCAAATCTGAGCATCGTTTGCAAAGATGCACGACACAGAGCCAACGTCATGTTATTCTCATAATGAGCTTACTGCTTCTGCTGAGAGGACGGGACACAATGGAGGTTTTTTCTTGACTTTACGGGTCAACACGGTTACACACAAAGGGAAACTATGACATGATATAAGAAAAACCCTTTTGTTTGTATCATTAAAGCAGCTGAATCAACCTTTAACTCTACAGTAAACACATAAACATATAGACACGGACATGCATCTGCAAAAAAAAAAAAAAAGTTCTCAGTTCAAGCTATTACTAAAATACTCCAGGAAACAAAAGCATCTCCAACTGAGAGCGCACTGCACGTTAAGAAAAAGTTGTTTTTATATCCCATGTACAAAGCTGCAGTTTGGAGAACAAACATGTTTGAAAAGATGTCCACAAAAAACTCTAAATGTGATGGTGACGTTCGATGAAATGGACATGCACCCAGAAAAAAATGTCTCCCAGAGATAATTACAGAAAAAAAAACAACAACTAAAAAACATCTGCAATAGAGGCACGGGCCAAAAAAGAAGACAAAAAGCAACAACAGAAAAAGTGGATTCAGAGAGTTTTTGGATGACCTCCGGTGACTTCACTAGAACACGATAGGATTCAGGTACTCTCAAAGCTGCAGGATAGCTCCAGCTACACCACCACCCTCCTATGTGTCTACCTCTGCTGCTACACAGGGTTGCATTGGAAGTGAGATACTTGCAATGCAACCAGACTATTTTTATGGATTGAATTTTAAGTTTTTCTGTCCTTTCCATCTTTCTGCTGCTATTCTCAGTGTTATAATGTCAATTTGAAAGTTGATTAGACAATCAAGTGACTGGAGATGACTTAATGAGGCCACTCATTGAATGTGTCTCCAAGGCTGTGTGTTGTGCAGTTAGAAAGATGAGCAGCTCCAAGCTTGTACAACATCTCCTTCACCCACAGGGATCAGCGTGACTGTGCAAGTGCACATGTTCTTCAGGGAGCCGACATTTATAAAAGGCACTTATAAAACCTCTGCTGTAACTCAACCCCCCCGAGTGGAGCGCTGCATATTCCATAATCATTTCATATCCGGCTGAAATAAAATGGTTTGAAGCCAAAGGCATTCACTTAAAGGTCACAGAAGAAGATGGCTTCCTCTAAGGGCAGTTAGGTCTGTGATAGATGTGTCAGCTCTTGACGTTTCCCACACAGAAGACTGGCTGCAGTTTTTACATTCACTACAGTAAATGGGTGAGTTGAAGACATTTGACCTGCTGTGTCTCTTGTGTTTGTGTATGTTTGCTGCACCTTCACCTACATCCTCTCAGCTATTCTGCAACTTTGAAGTACGCCAAGTCCTGCTCACACGAGGCGGTCGAGTTAAACCTCATGGTCTGAACTCACAGACTTCTGCTGGATGCGCAAGAGCACACGCTTGGTGCAGCGGTCCACGCTGGCCGCC
>OOFC01015497.1:11817-51005 GCA_900323345.1 Pseudochromis fuscus | reverse complement strand
GATTATGGAAAACTTTATTATTATTATTATTATTATGATTATTGTTATTATTATTATTTTTTCATCTATATCCAAAGAACAAATTATTGAATGTTGGGCAGGCCCATCCTATCTGAAAAAAATCTAATTGAACACACAGAAAATCCCTATTGATTATAATGGAGAAATATTTTAAGAAGATAGTGTTGCTATTTCACCACAAGAGGGCAACAGTGTTCAGTCTATAGTCTGTGCTCTCTGGGTGTTTTCTAGTTCTTAACATCTGAGTTATTCCCAGCCACATCTGGCAGCTGTTTTATGTATATAAAAACTCTCTAGATTGACTGTACAGTAGCTGTCCAGTTACAAAGGCCAGGTAAACTGGTTACCACACTACATTAGCATATTTTATCATGTAATAAAATGTAACTATTGTGTGTTTATTGCTTCTTATAGCAAACCATGCTACCCAAAAACCATGCTAATGATGGTAATGTAGTGTTATTAGAAAAGGACTGCTAACAAGCAAACATTGAGGCAAATAATTGGTTGTCCTCATTAAGTTCATGTTTCCTTACTGCTCAGGTGGTCCACAAGTCACTATTAATGAAGGATGTCTCAGCTCTGTGTGAGGAGGCTGCCTTAGTGGAGGAAGGACAATACAAAACAACCTCTGCAGGAGTCTTGTAACAGACTGACATACCACCTTTTTAGAAATTAGTAACTTAATTATTTGCACTGTAGCCATCTACACCATAGTTTTATCCTAAGATAAACAACAGGATCATCTCAGGTGTGATCAGATGTGTTAAATTATTGGATGTGTGAAACCTGTAGATCTGATTAGTAAAGGAAGCACAAAGATTTATTTTTCATTACGTGGTTTCTTTGTTTTTACTCTCGTGGATAATCCTGTTGTTAAACATTTTAATTAAACACTGGTTTTAATGAGGATGAACAATTCTTTCTACAAATATGAATTAAAAGACATTCTCACCATAACCTGGATTATTACATTCATTTACAAACAGAAATTCAATAAATGCAGGGTCAAATAATAAATAGCCTTGTTGGCTTATGTGCCCTGGGTGCCTGAGCAGTAATTTTACACACAATGATTTGTCAGATCTGTTCCTTATATAAATACAAAATACAGGTTTTAATTGAACATGCAGATCCCGGTCAAAGTGTTTATTCAAGAGGAATTCACAATTATTTTTGTCATGTTCAAGGACATCACTACACTGCTGTGTTGGCAGTAATAACGACGTGCTCTCATTATTATTTGGAACGTACATTACATTATCTGTGCAACACAAACTGCAAGGCATACAGAGCAGTTAACACCTGCGGACTGACAGCTGATCAAGCTGTGTTGTCATCGTCGGAAACAGTCCCATCGCAGCCTGTAATAAGTAGGTGGGCCCGGCCATCAGCTGCCAGAGGTACATTGGCTTTGAAAGAGCAAAAAAGGTCTCTCAGGGGTGGATCTGTGTCTGTGTGAAACATTTTGGATTTATACAATAAACACAGTGTGACCCCATGGTTTGAATGAGTATGTCAAAAAACTCCTTACACAGAAAATATACTAAATAATTTTCTCTCTTTGTAAACGTTTAATCCTTCATGAGAGGTTATGTTGTATGTTTTCTTCGTACAAAGCACATTAAATGTTTTTTTTTTTTATTTTATGTGATGCATTTTTGTGTCTCTACAGTCCATAGAGTCTGTATTTTACTCACATGAATGTTTGCCAGATGAACACCTTGCAGGTTGAAACACTGCACTACTAACAACTTGTAAAAGGGAACACATTTCACAAATAAAAAATTAAGAGTAAGGACGCAACTGTCATATAATCTTGAACCTCTCGTCTGAATTTATATCACTGGCTAATGGCCAATATGCATTTAGCAGATAACTGTAAGGCTGATGGCACAGAGTATCTGTAAATACTGAATATAAAATAACCTCCTGCATAACACAAAGCGTCATCCTCCCCCCCCCTCATCAGCCCACAAGCACTTGCACTGAATCTCATTTAACACCTGCTGTTGGTATTTGGATCAGCCTGATGTACAAAATTAAATGTCATTTTAAATGCATCTAATCAACATTACACAATGTGAGGTGAGCGGTTCGGGGTTGAGCCACATATTTCTGTATAATAAAGTCACTGTTAGCCGCTCTTTAAAAACACTACAGTGCACTGGGTAAGAATTACTGTATTACAAGTTAGATGACACTTCAAACAGCTAATTGATCCACACATTGGAGAATATCTAAAAATCTGACAAGTACTCCAGGCTGCTTTAGAAGTGCTAATTAGGAATATTGATCTTGTATAGTAATGTTTAAAAACAGGGATCCAGTCTCTCACCGTGTAATCTACTGTGAAAGTGTGCCAGCTCACCACTTTTGTGAAGGGCATTTCTCCCCTGAAAGCCTTGATGATATAACGCCCGCTTTGTGTGTGTGTTTGTGTGTGTGTGTGTGTGTGTGTGCGTGTGTGTGGGGGTGATTCGGGAGAGGAGGGGGTTGGTAAACATTTCTCCTCTATTCTCCTCTCTTCCTTTCTGTCCTCCCCTCTTTGGTCACCGCTAACGTCTTTCCCAG
The DNA here is from genome assembly GCA_900323345.1 of Pseudochromis fuscus. NCBI lineage: Eukaryota > Metazoa > Chordata > Actinopteri > Pseudochromidae > Pseudochromis > Pseudochromis fuscus. Next base: position 48,410 of record OOFC01015497.1, on the reverse strand, counting down.
TATTTGAGGTTAAAACCCGTGCTGCCTTCAGCTCTAATAGTCCAGTGAATGACAGGTCAGTGACAGGAAACAAATGTGAGCCTTCATCACACCGGGCATCCACATAAACACTCAGCAACCCCAGGGCCAAGCTCTGAATTGCTAATTTGTTTGTGATGAGGGCAACAAGGAACGCGTTTTGAAGGGGGAAAACCATGGGTGTCACAAAGTCTGCCCCAGCTTCCATTTACAAAGTCATCAATTCAGTGTGTTTTTCACTTCACCCACTGCTCCCAGACAGAATGGACAGTTTTCTGTTTTCAACAACATTGATCAGCCTCTGAGCTGCTGGGACTGGAGATATTAGAGGGAAAATGATCAGCTAGGCTTGGAAAAATGGCTCACTGCTGGGAGGCTTTGATTGACTTCCCTCAGGGAGGACACTACCTTAGAACTACTTCTAGGTCTGTGTTGATATATCAGTCCACAACGCAGCTGAAAGCAGGTATGAGTTTGTGTATGTGTGTAATGCTGAAGAACAGGGAACAGCAAAAGGCCAACGCAGGAGAAGGTGGGATGTCTGGCCCACTCTGTGTGGGATGTAAACGAGTTTGTTTTTCTATTCTGGGCGGAGTGGGAAAATGGCTCGTATTTTATTTTTTTGAGGCCAGAGCTTCAACATGAAGAGTAAAAGTGTATAGAGGGTAAAGAGCTGAACAACACCAATTGGACTATGTGCAAGATGTGACGCGATCAAGTCTGTAAATGCATCTAACAAACAATAAGCTGCAGAATCCGTGGTTCTCAGTTTAAGCCCCACAGCAGCACGTTTAATCACCACAAAGAGAGAAATGACTTAGGGACATATTTTGCTACCAGTTTTACAAGAATTACAGGCAGCCCACTTTAGCTCCTTTCCATGTTTGACAAGCTTCTAGTTTATTGAAAGCTGAAGTCGTGGTGTCAAGTAAAGGCTAGCATCTGTTTTATCAGATTCACTAACTCACTGCAATCTCACACACAACATCTTTCATTATTCAGTAGTAAGCATGTTCCTAGGAGTTACTTTCCATATTAGACAAATCATCAAATAGCAGTTTTTGTAATTTTTTTAATAAGTTATATGATTACTGTGTGAAAAACACTGAGAGTGCAGATACTTACGTCAAGGTAATAGTTTCATCTGTATGTGTGAAAAAAATAAACAATACTATCTTCTGAAGACATTTTTCAAGTTTGTAATTGTAGAATTTAAATGTCTGGGGTTTATGGGAAATAGTGTTTTTTTAAACACTGTTACAGGACATACTGTTCAGAAAGGTGTCGTTCTACAGCTGTATTTTACTTTATCTGAAAATGTCAGAGGGGTTTGAATGAGGTTTCTTCACTCTGAGAGCAGAATCTGAAGTGCTGGTTTCACAAATAATGTTTAATCCAAAAACAAATGTTCTAGGAAGTACATGACAAAAACAACACAGTGCTGTGAGAATTTAACACCACAGATTATTCATTCAAATTGATCCCTACACTTACTGAGGAGAAAACAACAGTCCTGAGATATGTGAGGCAAATAAAAGAACCTTGCTGAAATGATGTATTTAAGGCTTGATCCACCAAGGCCACAACACAGACATCTTTGTTAGTTTATGTTCCTGTCTTCACACAGCCACACTCAGTGGCTTTGGACTGGCAGTGGACACCCAGTGCTCTGCTGTAGCTTGGTAAGAAATTGTTTTTAAAGTGTGTTTTGTTTTGTTTTTTTGGATAGTTTTAGTTCTGTTTTAGCACCGATGTGCTACTCATGCCTCACATTATAAATTCTCTTTAAGTGTAATTTCAAGCACCATTTCACAAAAAAATGGCTTTTCCAAAAAGTACTACACACAACCAAAAAACAAGCAGGTGTTGGATGCAAGAAAGGTTCATAACAAAAGTTATGAAGATTTATCTCTTTTGTATCTATACCCAAAACTGAAATATAAATTGTACAAGGTCTCCTTTACCTCAGTACTGAACAATACAGAGAAAAGCACAGATTGGGTAACATGTAATGAACATTAAAAAGGCAGAATATATTTCTCCTTTATTGTTTTGTTTTGGTTTGTGGATGAACATGAACAACACTGAGCACACTAACTGACAGTGATTGGTTATTTGTTAACAATGCAAATCCTGATTTGTTGTTGAGCTTGTGAGCACATGTACATAGCTCCACAGGATGACGGGTCAGCTGATCGATTTATCAAACATATTGACACATTTAGTTAGACACAGTTAGAAAGTCACTTTCAATACTGGTTTGGATGCTTTGATTGTTCTTCATTTACAAACAATAAAAAAATCTGGATAGCTTACTACACTTAGTCCAACTAATGTTCCCACACTAAGTACTCCAAGCTTTTCTCCTACAAACCTGCACACAGATAACATTCATAAATGCACAAAATAACACAAACATTCAGCTCCTGCAGATGCTGCAGAGTAGTTTAATACAAATCTGCAACTCTTCAACAGTTTTTCCTCTAATTAGGTAGCTTACTCATCCTTGTTTTGAAAATGTGCTGTGTCCAATTAAAGGCTACCAAAGTGCACTGTTAATGAAGGATCCAGATGTTGCAGTGACCTATCAGTGCTGTCTAAGTAAAACTAAATCTTACATTTGCCACATGTGCTTGTGGTAACCTGACGTTACCACAGATGTTATATTGGTAAAGTGTTCTCAGTAAATAGCTTTGTTAAATCCACACACATGTTTAAATGTCTGTCAAACAATATTATGCATCTGCTTACTATATTGATGTTTGGTCAAAAGTAAACATTGAATTCAATCAACAATGTGACTGTTGCAACTCATTTTTGCTTGATCCGAAGCAGCATCGTGTCTGTAAATCAGCCTATTTCCATTCTACACCAGCTCCCTCATTCTAGACTAATGGCAACGGATCCCTTGTGGTGCAGCATCTTTTTCCATCTCACTGCCAATTGTACAGGACATCTTTCACATTCTGTCTCTTCTTCGACATTGTCCCTTTAGGGTTGCCAAAGCAAGCACAGAATACACAACACATAGGTGAATCTTAGTCTGTATGACTTTAATTACTGTGGAATGCAGTTTTGTACTTGAAGATTTTCACTTGTATTCACCTTGAGGGCATCATCTATTTGACAAATCTAAAAAATGTTTGGCACAAACACAGTCTTAAATCACAGTGAATCAATTACAAGTGAGGATTGTGGAGCTGAGGCCAAGCCTCAGTATCAGCACACCAAATGCAGGTAATGCCATTTTCAACTGTTTTGAAAAGGCATTTTAAGTATCCTCATGCAGCTGCCGACATGGTGCGGGGACCCAAACAGAATGCAAAAATAATCAAGCATCCACTCCCTCTCGCTCTAATCTCCATGACTTTCTGCACTATGGCTGATAAAGTCCATTAGAGTGAAGTTAATATATCGAGACTTGACACATTTGGCCTCTGAAGTTAAGGCAGTGCATTTCACCCCACACATCATCAGTGAGTTGACGGCAAGAATAATGTGCAGCACATATGGGAGCAGTCCAGTACACGACACAGTAAACAGGCTCAGTGCACGATTCTGAACAAGACATGACTGCGAGGAGCTATAGCGCAGCCCCAGTCTCATGTAAATAACTCAAATATGTTGCAGCGTTGATGCACTGCAAATGACAGGATGTGTACGTAAATATTTTTTCCTCCGTAATACAGACAGTGAAAGATTTACATTAATTTACCGTGAAGACTCAAGTGAAAGGAGCCCAGATCCTGTCGAATTCAAAAGAAGCTTCCTCCCAGTAGACTGCACCTTACGTCAAGTAAAGCCCTGGTTAACATTCAAATCATGAGGCTCTTGGCTAGTTTTAAAAAAGAAATGTCAGGTCATTATAGATTGCAATTTTTGCCAGAGTAAAACGAATACATGAAACCTTTATTACCCACAAGGCAGAGCAGCAACAGAGAGAAGACACCTTCAGAATAATTCCTTTCTTCTCCTGGTTTACTGGTCAGATCAGACGCTCTCCCACCCCCTCTCCACCACCCCTCCCCGAGCTTCTTTTACAAGTTCCTAGGCCAGTCATGTCAGGGTCACTGCCTAATCACATTAGGACTTGATCAAAGTTGCAAGAGCAAAAGGGAGAGCGGGAGAACCTCATTTCTCACAGTGTGGGGATTAAACCTCAAGCAACATCTCAGGATCATCGGCACCAAGCCACGTCCCACAGGCCCCACGCAAGGCTTCAGCAGAATGGGGGGCGGCGGACGGGGCTGCTGAACCTGTTGTAATCTGGAAGACAGAATACAGAGGGCAAATCCAGGCTCCATGTGCCGGGCCAAGATAGATGATCGTCTGGATAAAAAATAAAATAAAATCGAGGGAGTAAATCACTGCTGCGGATGTGTCTGAGGTGCGTGATCAAATGATCTTAACTTTTCAGTGCGGGGAGATGGTTTGAGTTGCAGTTCCCAGAGACTCTTATCAATATTTTAGAGTTACCAGCTTTAAGATTGTTGGAGTTACATCTTACACTGATCACACCCGACCAAATGCACACATTTACGAGGATATGCACAGTTTGAAATAATGCAATTCCTGTTCATAGCATCAAGTAATGGTAGAATTCTGTAATAAATATAAATTACACTGAAACACAGAAAACACATTGACTAACATCTGACTTCTTTTTGACATAACACCTAAAAACAATATTTGAATCAGGAGACCATTCAAAAACTTCTGGGCTTTTTTTTAATTGAAAGAGACAATAATAAGTCAAAAAACTGTAACTGTTGGATGTGGTAATAAAGACTGAAACATTTGAAAGCATCTGCTTTCACACTTTGTCCCTGCATGCCTTCACAGACTGTCTGTGAGTTACATCAGAGAAAAACAATGGCTCTGAACAGCTTTCTATTATCCAGTCTATACAAAGCTATCACATATAAACTTCTGAATTTCTCCATTGCTTGGTGGTTGTACTGAACAACTGGAGCCTTTTGGTTTCAGCTCTGTTTGGTAATATTTCTCTGTGGCTGTGAATCTAAAAAAGAAATTACATGACCGGCCTCGGGAGAGGATAATAGTGCCTCCCACCACTTTTTCATCATATGATCATGCCCTTTCTCTTTCTTTTTCAATTATGACAATAATACACTTGGCGGCTAACATGATCCTTACTAATGCTAACCGCATAAACAAGTAGATTACTCCATCAGCATATCCCTATCCCTGATGATGTTAAATATGAGCTCATAAAAGTGCTTTAGTGGCATAGTTATAAGTAAGAGGTTGGAAACTTTTCTTGATTTCAATCTGAGGTGGCAATTATATTCAGTGACTAGGCCTCTTCAATTAATAAAATGCATTTACCTGACCATTTCCACAATGATAAAAGGTTTCCCAAGAGGACTGCTTTGAATGCATCACTTTTAACAATGGACTCAAAGGTAGTTTCAGGTGAAACTACAAACAAGCATAAAAAAACAAAACAATATTAGCTGCTCATTACACACATTATTATGAGGATGCATAAAGTTCTGACAGGAGACACGTTTCAACAGATCTGATGTGCACTGAAAGGTGCATTGATGTGAGAGGAGGATTAGAGCAGCAATGATATGGCTAAATTAGCTTCCCTATTAACTGGTGACTGAATGAGTCAATTGTTGTTAGTGACAGAAGATGGAGAAAAACAAGACGGTGACATACAGCTCTCCTTGTAAAGGCCTTTTGTCAAGATACGCATCAGATTCTTGGAAGTGGAAAATAAATATTAGTGGTGCAAATGATTCCAAATGAATTAAAGTATTAATTTGTTACAACTACATGCAGTTTGCTTACATTAGGTGGCAAATAAAACTACTAAGAAAACTAGAAGGTGCAACTTAGGGAGATTGGTTTGATTAAATATCTATTTCTTACAATGAACAAAGGTGATCACATAATGCACATGTAGGTTGCTTTGCTATGTGAAACCTTGGCAAAAAAAAATCATCAAAACCTTTTAACACAGCACAATGGACAGAGTAATTTTCTCAAGTGGCAGTTTTCATGGAAACGGTACAAACTTTGTACATTGGTCAATATTCCTGATGTGCCCGGTTGTGGCTGCCATTTGCAGCACCATTAGCATCGCCTGTGACAAAGTATTTCTTTTGTGAGCTCTACGGCCACCACCACAAAAGAAGAATAAAGCCACAGAGCACAGGCTTGCAGTCAGTCACCAAAATAAAGCGTGTGTTGATCTCCTCCTGCAGGTCCAGGTGCTGCTCATAATGCAGGGCAACCAGTCACCCAACTGTCAAATAAAAGAGTAATGTCAGTCCATACAACTTCATGTTTAGCTCATTTGGTTTAGCTCATGTCACACTGACCCCAAAGTGGAGTGGGAACCCAAGGACAACAATATATCATTTTGAGTCTTTGTCCCGATACTACAGGAAGTAACAAAGTCCCAGCAGGTGTCTCCTGCGCTGTAGACAGGTGATGATGTGCTGGTGTTCACCAAAGTTTAGCTTGTCCTGAATCTGTTTTAACCAGGAAAACCTCTGCTCTGTGCCCTTTATTCGTTTTTCACCCAATGTGGCAACTCACCAGTTTTAAATGTTTAGTTTTTATTGTATTTATGCCATTAAAATTTTATATAGTACGTATTTGTTTGGAAACTCACACAATAGCACACAAAGGACTGTGCACGTTGCGTCTCCAGTTCTTTGACTTCTCGCTTGTTTCTACGTCGTGTTTGCCCGTTTGTATCAGCTTCAAAAATCTTTAATGGATTGTTCACTATGAGCTCGAACAAAAAAAAAAACCTTTCTAACCTGTCAGCAGGAAGAGAGGCTTCAAATCTGTGGCTGTGAAATCAACTTGTGAGATACGTTAGTAAATCAAAACAACTGTAAGCCTGTACAACTGCTCAGTGAACCATCAAGTACAAATGTCAGGTTATTAAATTAATGTCATCTCTGGCTTAACACTGCTCCACTGTGATTACTTTACATACCACATTAAACGATGATGGCAAAATAAGTAAGAAAACAGGTGATTATATGAGCGTGTGTAAGAGTTGTATTTTTTCAAAGAACGTGCACAGTGATGTACTTCTATGGAAAAAAAACTCATTATTTTGGATGATAAGAGGTGGTATTCTTGGCAGGTAATTTTTTAGTTTACAGCCCTTGGCAGTGAGCTAAAAAACTTAATTTCAGACTCTGCCTACATGATGACAAGGCGAGGCAGTTTAACTTCAGTAAAATTCACACTGTGAGTCCTTGCACTGCTCATCGTGACATGAAGATTTTTACGATACTGTTGCACACTAACGAGGAACGGTCCTCAGCGTTGGGGAGAGATTACAGTCCTCTCGACAGCCAGAGGTAAACACACCACTGCCATTTCAATCAAAATACACACTGTGGCCTCCATTTACAGCATATAGTGCTCGGGATATCATTTCATCTCAGATATGGAAATACATGTTTCACAATCCTTATGGGAATTAAAACCCCTCTAGTTAAACCGGCAACACAGCACAACTGGGAATAACATTAACATACCAGCGCTGACCTTCTTCTTAAACTTTGTTGCATGCAAGTGTGCAACATTAACCTGACCATCTAAATGCTGCAAAGGCTAAAATGAAGCAGTGATGATGGGATAGTCCGGGCTGCCCAGACAATTCAGGCATTTTCATTCATATCTGTCAGGTGCAGTAAATCTCCCACAGACATCTAGGAATTCAGTGTGATGTAAAGGTATTTTGCTTCGTGTTTCAAAACCATGCAGGAAGCACAAACTGACATCTAGTTTCATCTTAATAAATGACCCCCCTCCCAAAAAAAAGGCCACATGTTTACCACAGGCTGACAATCTGAATATCTAAAATCTTCTGAATCTCTGTGAATTAGGGTTTGAATTTGTCTCCTCAGGCAGATTATTACTACTGTCTTTTGGGTGCTTGTCTTTTGTAGTTTACTGCTCTGCTGAATGTGTTTACTTATCCGTGGGGAGCACAATCAAGGGGAAATTGCATGTTCATGGCACAGATAACACAGACCGGCCACCAGCAGGAGACACTTTTGCTGAGGCCAATTTATCTCAGAAGCAAACTGTCACCAAGTTTTTCAGTGAAAGTACTCTGTAGATTACACTGTCTTCCCGGGTGCATGGATTTAAGCAATCAGCTTACACTTTAAAAAAAATGCCAGGGGTGAATTATCCTCCTATAAACAGTCATCTCCACCACAATGCAGCTGGTGTAAACGAACAGGTGATTAAGCCTCTAACAAGCTCAGAGTATCCACAAAATATATAAAATATACAGATGCAGGGGCTCAAACAGTCCCTCTTTCTCACTTCTTTGTCCACATACCACAAGTGCAAGTCTCATCTAATGAGATGCTAATCCTGGCATCTTACACTGGTGTTTGGAAGGGTGAGAGCTTTATTTATTCAGTGGCATCTACTCTGTACACAGGCGATGTCTGGTGAGATCAGGCCATAGTCTCCTACAACCTGCATTAGAAAGAGGCTCGGTTAAAGGTGACCTCCTCCGAGTATCATCATAAGCTCCACGAGAATCAGCTCTGATTTATTTTCTGCCTCATAACTGAATTCTAAGAGTGGTAAGTTCAATTATTCAGAGCCGTACGGATGAAAACACGCTCATATAGAAACGATATCTACAGAGTAAAATTCATGTTGCTGCTCTCATTGCTATGCTAGTAAAAAAAAAAGAAAAACATCATTGGCATGGTAATTATTTGCTATGTATTGGACAAATAGGATTTCTTCTAAGCAGTGAGATGTCACGCTATAGGGGTGAGCAGCTGACTTACTTGCAAGCTGAGTCAGACGGCAAGGAAATGAAGCAAATAATGGTTTGATTTGGAGCACTTGAGCAGCATACGGCAGGTGGAAACAAGGGGGGAGGCTCTAACTCTGCTCTCAAGCCAGCTGGTCCTGAAGCAGGGCTGCAGCCAAACTCACTGACCGCTCCGTATCCAACTGAGCTTTTTCAGCCGAGGGAACTGAGCCAAGAGGTGTGGCACCTCTCTTCAAATCACCTTTCTCTCTCTCCAGTGTATAATCGTAACATAATCATGCCCACTACATCTATTGATCTGTTCACAGTACACTTCCACTGGAGCAGCCAAATAGTATCCTGAGGCGAAAGCTCTTGCCAAGAGAGATATGATGACACCAATTAGATTACACTGATATTCAAATACACGATGGATTTACGTGGCGTGGGCTTCGGTCTCAGGCTTATTTAGCTTATGTCGAAGCTTGGTAATTTATCTAGTTGTCGCACTGTCCCAGAAGTCCCTCAATGTCATGCTAATTAATTATTTATCATTACCTAAAACTAAATTAATTGTCAGTTTAAGGGCACGCTTTTATGGAAGACATATTCAATCTGTCTCAAGGGATCACTTTTCATCATAGTATACATGCCAATTATTTATTAATATCCTGTTAATTCTCTTTAGAGTAGACATGGTGAAGGTCAGAGAAGAAGATGAAAGCGTGGTGATTTCTCAGTGAGCTCCTCTGACATTTATTCCTTCCTGTGGACTTTTAAGATCTGTTTAGAAGGATGCCGTTACCCCCTTTCCTTCTTCTCAAAGTGAATGTCAAGGACATGCATAAACAGTGATGCCATAGCTCATTACTGGTCATATTTATTCTAAGGAGATGCCCTTATCACAGTGTTTATAATTAAATGGATGAGACCACAGCTAAACAAAAAAAAAAAAAAAGAAAGACAGAGAGAGAGAAAACACAGATCTGTCATTTTCTGTCTCCCGGCTCCTGGGGTCATTTAATGGATGAGCTATTTGTCTTTCAGCCAGGATGCATGTTACATGCATTTCATTGCATTGGTGGAACAGACAATCACACTTCGAGTGGGTGTAATTATAGTAGTCTCCCTTGAGTTGGCATTAAACTACAGTAGCACATGGGAGTCTGGTATTCAAATAATTGGCAAAGTGTCTATGGCATTTTACAGATGTTCTCATGCACAGTTTAAAATGTGTCAGGACACCCATTAGCTGCTGCTGAGATGATTCTCAAAGGAGAAAATAAATAAATAAAATACGCGTGAGCAGGAATTGAAACCTCCCTATCTTCAAATGCTCAGCTCAGTCTGGTGTTAAGGGCACCGTAAATGCCACATCTTCAGGATCTTAAAACGATGCTAAAAAATTTTTTAAAAAATCAACAAGCAAAAATAGTCTAATGGGAGTTTCCCTGTTACTGGATCATGTGTTTGAAAATGCAATGTATTTAGCACAGAGAATGACAAAGATACAAGAGATGAAAAGGATTCAGTAATGATATTTAGAAAACAGAGAAACCAGAAGGTGGCTCTGATGCTACTCTAACTCTGCTTTTAAGAGAAGGCAGAAACAAGAATGCAACTTGACTTGTCTCAAATTGATTTCCAGTCATGAAACTCAAGTATAACTTGAGCACTTAATTTTCATGTGGGGGCAGGGCCTTCCACTTTATCCCCTGGCATTTTGCAGGGTTATAGGCTGTGTGACAAGACCTCGCTTGTAGTTTCACCTCTCGAAACCCACACGAGTTGCTCGTTGTCCCTGTTGAGCAGCTGATAATCACCTCAAGCCATCACATATATTTTTCAATAATATCAACTGAGTATTTTCCTGTAAGCGTGACACAATATGAATTATATAATTGAGTATATTGCAAATTGATTGGATTTTACATAACAGGTTAAAATACAACCTGCATGTATGCTTTGCTTAACTGAATAAGTGTCTGGAGTAAACACCCTCATCTACAGCAGAGACCCAAAGTCCCTCGCTCCTCCTCTCCTGCGTGAATCCATCTCCATTCAGTTCAGTGCTCAGGATGCCCTGGCAATAAACCTAAACGCTAACTGTTGAAGCAACAGTAGAGAAATAAACGCACTGTCCCCTACAGACCCACATTAACAGTGGCATCAAAACAGCAACATCTGGCCAAAGACCATGCTGAATGCCAATAAGATGCATTTGAACATACACAACAAAACTGAAGAAATCCAGGTTGTATTCTTGTTTCTATACCTTCTGAAGAAAGTTATTAGTGGAAAAGACTATTTGACTTTAGCTGGATGTTAAAAGACAAAAGAAACTTAACAAGGAAGTTATATTTTTGTTAAACATGAACTCACAAAGGAAAATCTGAGCAGTTTCTACTCTGTTGATAAAACAGCTGGGACTCGACTGTTAAAATAGATTGGCTGGATGTGTTTTCATATGTTGTCTAATAATCACTTGCTGGTTTTACATTCATATGTAATTTTGTTAGTTTCATGTTCAACTTGAACACTGTGAGTATGAGCACAGATTCCTCAGCACATAAAAATGCCTCCTAAAACAGCATGCTGCTGCAATAAATGCACAGTAAAGATTTACGTACAGCAGAGTAATCTTTAAAACACAGTACAATCAGCAAATACGCTGTGTTAACAGACAAGAAAAATAATACGGGCTTGGGTATTACCTGGAAATCAAACACACTGTGATCAACTGCACAGCTCCCAGGGATAGTTAAAGAGGTTGGTACTATTCTGCTTCACCCATGATGCTTTGCCACTATGTGTCTCATAAATAAAAGCATTTTATATGGTCTAAGTAAAATCTAGGACAGTGGGCTATTAATGGCCAAGGGACTCCTCTCCTGGGGCAACAGTGTTAATCGGAGCAATAGGTCTCCTTCCTGCTGGATCAATGTCAGCACAAATTTCAGATTGCTTTCCTGATGCGCGCCAAGTTATCTGTGATTCAACTTTAATAGGATATTGAACGGAGCCAGCATTTAGGGAGCAGAGCCGTATTTCACATTATTGACAATCAAATGCACACAACTTTCTCATTAGCATGCATTAGGAAAACACCAAATTAATCTTGACAACACCATCGGGGAACACGACTACAGTTACATGCTTGTTTAGGCAAACATGCCTAAGAGTGAGGCGGCGGTCACGTGAGGAGGAAGCACAAGGAACGTAGGTAAATACAGCTTGACAGATGTTACGCTGGACAAAAAGCTACTGCGCTAACTGAAGGAAGGGCATGAATTAAAAAACAGGGATGAGCAGAGACAGTAGTGTGTTTTCTAAATATAAATGAAACAATGCATTATACATGTATAATGATAAAGCAATATCATCTTCAATGTTTCAGGACCTCGGTGCATCATGGATTCCCTCACTGTCATTCTGGATAAAAATCTAAGTTTTCAGCTTGAATGCCACTTCAAAGATTTGTAGTGCATAAACCTAGCATCTCTGTCAAGCAGGGAAAAAGATGCTGAAATGCTTCACATTTTATTGACTTACAAATGATCAAAGCTAAGAAATACTGCGTAATGAGTATCCACCAGTTTTCATATCCTTTATAATTACATGCAGACACATAAAGTTACAGTAACAGCTCCAAACGCCACACTGCAATTACATTAGAAATCTTGCGTGAGTGCATGTGTGTTTATTGAAGAAGCTCATTGTCGTGACTTTATTGTCACTGCAATACATTTTCTCTGACACTTACTAACCAAACTGCAACGCTTGGATGACAAAATGAGTGGTGGCAATTCAAACCGGGTGTGCTAAATCAGATGACATTTCGCTGCACCTGAAGGTCAAGTGTTTTGTCAACAAGGACAGAACCAGACGACAAAGCTGCCAACATCAGGTAAAAGATTTACCATCTACGTGCTACCCAAACAAGACGTGAACGTATCACGTAGGAGTAGGAAGGAAATCATGGGGGATGGCAGGTTATTCTATGCTAGCAGCGGGAAAGACAGATTTACAGTATGCTGATGGTACCCACAGTACATCTGCCATCAGAATAATACAGTAGAATAATGGAGAATAACTCAGTGTACAGAGAATTTTAACAACAGAAAGAAGAGGAAGAAAAAATCAACAATCCTGATATGAATTGAATGGGGATGGGGACATTACAATTACAATTTAAAAAATAAATAATGTTAATTTTAACTTATAGCAACTAAATATGTCAGCTGCTGTTGTAGCTATTCAGTGATAGTTGTGGGAGCTGGTTAAACCCAGAGACTGTACAAAGAAGAGTGCCAAAAAGTGAAATATTAATGGTGACCGTTAGGTGTTTTGGGGTTTTTTTGGGATTTATTAAAATCTGGCTCCATTGGACTTTATTCAAAAATGTCAACTTTACTCTTAAAATATGAAGTCATTACATTTTTAACCACAACTAAAACACAGCTAAAGCAACTTCTCCTTATTAGTATCTTGGTGATTCATCTGAAAATAATAATAGGTAGGCCTTAATAGCAGGTATACTGGGGGAGATGGCTGGTTTGATTGACAGGTCTGGTTTCATATACTGCCTTGGATGCTTTGTTTGACCCACCCTCTCAACAATCTGCCTAGTGACGTGCAAATGCTAAATTCCTGTCTCACTGTGGCTCCATCCAACAATCTATGGAAAAAAGATCATTAATTAATTAATTCCCTCTATGTATGCTGGTAGCTGTAACATTAAACTTTTGCTAACTTAACTTTTTGGAATTTGATGCACAGATTTACTTAAAAAAAAAAAAAAAAAAAAGTGAGTTGTGTTGTTTTGCTGTTAACTGTTGCCTACAACACAACACATAACAATGCTGGTCAGGACCGCGGTAGCAGCTAGCCTGACAGCTTAAATGACAGCTGAGAGTCAGTTAAACTTTTAAAGAACATCATATTGTTCCCGGCACCTTCAACATGTTAAATGGGGACTTCCAGGAGCTGTGAAGTAGCTTCTTCTGTCAGCGTGTGAAGCTAACGCTGTAGCTCAGGCAGCTACAGTGCACAGCTGTCAAACCATGTGTTGTCAGCCAAAATCAAAACACTGTCAGATGTGACTTACCAGCAGCTTGTTGTTACCGTATATGGGCAACTGTGCTGCGATAATGCTGCCTTTTAATGTCAGGAGAAGTTTTGACTTTGTCTGACTGAGAGAAGTGAAGCTCGTGAGGAGCTTAACAACAGCAATTATAGTGTTTCATCTCATTGTGTAATGATCATGTAAAGATACATGTATGACAGGTTAGTTAAGTGAATCTTGTTAATACTGTGTGGGTGAAAAATACAGGTTTAGTTATTTTCCTCAACACATTCAGTCCTATAAGACCAGAACTACCAGGATGCTGTGGTCAGGATAAATGCTTCTAATTGTTTTTGGTATTGTGAAGAAAGTAGCTCTGACTGATGCTAAGCATTATCTGCAACTGTGCAGCAAACTTCACAGAAATTTTTATCCTGCCACTGATTCCGTTTTGCTTTATAAAACAATATAATAATATAGCAAGAGTATGTTCACAGTGAAGAGCCTCACAGATGACCAGTAGGAGCCACTGACATAACAAAAGCATTAGTTTAAATTATTCAGGCTTTCCTACAATAGCATATTGTTCCATAAGCGTGGTGCAATATTAAGCAATATAGAATGAAAAGGATGAAGATAAGACAAGATAAAAATAATAATAATAGAAACATGCATTTAGAGTGTTTTCTAGTGAGCCAGCCTCGAAGCTACTTGACAAATCATGGCATGCATCTCCCAAGATGAAGCTACAAGGTACGCCAAACAGCATCATACAGCAAGGGTTGTTCAGGTGGTTTACACCATAAAGTCATGTAGATTCAGACAAAATATCACACCTGTCATGACACCTTAGAGTTTATGTGTTGGACTTCTAACCCTGTTTGCATTAACTGTAGCCAAAAGTAACAGGGGGAAAACAGCAGAGGGGAAAAAAGAGACAGGCAGAGGATGTTAAAAAGCAATGTTTTCCTTCGACAACATTGTGTGTGTGGTAATAAACGCAAAACAGCAGCAAGGGGCACAGCCAAGTGTGTGACATTAGACATAATTCAGAATAAGGGCCAAGTGTCCAGCCAAGCGGACAGATGAGGCCCTCATGTTCAGACTATGCCAGGGGTAAATATTCACTGTGACATTTGTGCTGTACGCAATTTCCATCAGCCGAATTGTAACCGACTGACATTTTCATCCAAGTCACACTGGCTATGATTTCTACATTTCAAATCAATTTTAAATATCAGAAAATACAGGGTTTGCACACAATGACTGAAACCGCCTGACGTTACATTGTAAGATGTCCGCGATGCTCCCGCAATGCAAATGCAGCCTCAGAAATATCCAGCGAGGTGTCTGACACCGTCGCACCTTTACAGTCTTCAGCTTGCTGCTCTGTGCTATCACCGTGCGTATCTATTTTGCTTCTTGGTTTTTGTGTCTTTTTTGATTTGATTTCATTTTATTGAGAAATTCACCTCGGTTTGGAAGTAGCAATGAACCAGCACACCACTTTGAATCCTAAACTTTGGGTCATATTTTGTTGAGAACACCTTGTGAAGGCCGGCGGTCTCCAACATCTCCCTGAAATCCCTGGTTTAACAAACAAAGCCACCACGGCTGCTTCTGTCTTGTATTCTGTCGCATGCAGCTTAAGGATACAATGTTGGCTAACAGCTTTTCTTTGTTTGTTACGTTACCGCTGACATTGTTTGCTTTTCCCTCTGTATTCGAACACAGTTTTATTGTGGGAGACTTTTTTTTTTTTTGGCCCATTTCCTTTTTATTTCAGATCCACAAACAGCAGCCAAAGGACATTAAGTACCAGCATTAAGTTTGATACGTTCTGGTCTGTGCTCAAAATGATCCCACACTCTGACTTCTCACCACTAATTTGGTGGCTCAGATTCCTTGATTCCTTTATTTCATCCTGTTTTGATGAGTAATATTAGCATACATCATACATGTGTGATTCAAAATCTCTGAATCCATTTTATTACTGTCCCATCTCCGTTTTCATCAAACAAATTTTATTTCTTTAAAAAAAGGTTCACTTTTCAAAGATGAAAATTACACTGGTGTATAAAACAGAATTACTTTGTAAGGTGTCTCTGTTTTTTTGTCCACCTGCATGCGCTATCTCTCACAAAGTAATTAAACCTTACGAGCAAGGGGAATGAAGAAGCACGAACCCATTATGTGGCGGCCTAAAAGCAAGCTTGGTTAATTTTTCAGAGGAATTTCCACTAATGTATTCACAGACTGGGAAACATGACAAAATAAAAAGCTCACATTGGCAGCTAAGAAGACAAGTGTATATTTAAAGTGTGCTTGGCCGTAGACTTTTTATAATCATAGTTATCTCCACACAGTATACGCCATCCATCATCACTTAAAAGTGTAAGAAAAATGCTTTATTATGATGGATGTGTGGGAATAATTCATTAACCAAAGTGGAGTTTGAGTGAACTATACATTTAAGAAGAATGTATACTTTCTGCAAAAATCATTTATCAGCTTTACTCAAAGCCTTTTCCTAAACACACTGGTTAATGAGCTCTTTTTAAATAAATCCTGAGGAATAATACCAGTGTTGTAGGTAGTGCTGCAAACTGAGTTGAGATGTATTTCTTTGATGGGGTTACTGGAGCAGAAGAGTTGCAAATGAAAGCTTTTAACTGGCAATATGGAGATACCCAACTTGAAAATGCCACAACTGTTAATATGGAGGAGTGTTAATATGGGGAACATCTGCGACACGGAAATTGAGCAGTTAGAAGAAATACTACTTAAACATGCCATTACTCGCACAACATGCAGACACATGGTTTCACTTGCAAGAACTAATTTGAGTTTGGAAAAAGTTAAGGTTTCTAGTTAATCTGATCAGGCCTGAGGATGCCCTTTATTTCAAACTACCTCCCTTCCTGGTCTGAAGGTAATTCAAATGGACCTATTTGGGAAAACACACACTGTGAAAAAACCCCATGGAAAACTTCTATTTCAACTTTTAAAATTTTATTTCACTTTCCTAAAATGCTCATTCGCCCCCATCTCCACGCAGCACAGGCTGTGAGTCATCTCATATTGCTCGATAATTTCACCCCCCTTTAGGGAAAAGGTAGACAGTGTATATTGATTGATTTGGGCTGGATATACGCTAAAACAAACAGATATCTTGTTCTAAAGATCAAATACTTCGCCAGCTCCGGCAGCATTAACAAATGCAGCTGAGACCGGGCCCAAAAACACAAGCACAAGATAATTAGTCACACCAGGCTTGGAGTAGGAAGGGCAGGGAAGCAATCTGACTGAAGGATGTATTGATCCTCCAGAGAGGGAGGGGCACCCAGTCAGGAGTCATGATCAATCTTGCAAGCCAACTCTCTCAATCTGTGATGAGACTTGTATGTGTTTGTATGGGGAAGCATTCTCTCTGCACTATACACACTCTAAATACACATGTTTGTGTGTGTGCAGCCACATTAACACTACCAACAGCTCGGTGTATGACTTGTCAGAAAGAGACAAATGTCTGTGTGAGTAAAAGACTCCCAAGGGTTAGAGGAGGGGGGTTTAGCGGTACCACAACATCGGAAGCCTTTATCGTTGAGTTAAAAGCCATCCCTGAGCCGCAGATTCTCCTCATCAAACCCAGCGCTCCAAACCGAGGCACAGTGAGAGGTTTTAAAACCGGCTCAGGGAGTGATAGAAAGGGTAAATCTTCCCAAATATAAACTGTTTGCATATTGGTGTTATCCAGTGGCTGGTCACAGGTGGGTTTCATCTGATTAGACAGTGGTGATGCATATCAGGAGGAGCAGCCGACCAATTGCACTGTAATTCATCTTCCTCTTATACACTGAAGGAGGAGGTGGAGAAGGTGGGGACGAGGTGCAGTGGGACTGAAGTGGGTTGCACAAGCAGCAGTCCTCCCTTTAACCTCGAAAGATATTGGATCTGTGTTTTTTTTTTTCTTTTTGCAAAAAGAGTAAAGTAAGAAAAAAAAAACAAACAAGAATTGTAGTTGTTTGTTTATGTGTTGCGGGGGGTGCAACGACGCCTAGTGCTGGCCTCCAGAGCAGGGTGTGTGGATCATATCAGACAGCATGTTAAGCTGCAGGGACTCCCACAGCAGTGGAACTGTAGATGGCTAATTGACAGGCTGTTGGAGACGAAGCCAGTCCAGATAGCCAGTCACTTTCACGCTCCCACACTCCTCGCTCTCCACCAGGGGGAAGGTGGGTGGCTGGGGGGGAGACGCATGTGTGTGTGTGCGTGCATGTGTGTGTGGGTGTGCAGACTTTGGACCCACAAGGGAAGTGGATGTCACTCTCACAGTCATCTGCACATGTACACAGCACATTTTCACACATACACACACACACATATATAACCGAGAATGAAAGCCTGCGCAGGGATGGAGTGTTTGCAGGGCTCACAGACAATGCCAAAGGTAGGGCATACATTTCCTAATATAGACAATCACACTCGTGTATCTTTCTACAGATGCTCAAAAAACACATCTCACACACCACATCGCTACGGGAGTGACGAGCCGGCTGAACCCGGACTGTGTAAAAACTGTGCATGGCTTCGACAGGAAAATGTAAAACATGCTTCAAAATTAAAGTAAAGCCCTGGCACTGTCTCACATGTGACTCATTTCTGTGTGATTGTACCTCGGCGCCTTGCGGTACTGTACATTGACTCTGGCTTTAAGTGCATGTCAATTCAGTAGCTCCACATACAAAAACTTCATTCTTATTTGCACTGTAACTGTGGCTTTCCTTTGTTCACCCATCCACATTTCTGTTCATGACCCGCACAAAGGGAGCATACCTACATGGATCAACTGACAATAATGTCTCTTTTGTGCCATCTCTACATAGTATTGATTTACATTAATATGGCTTAAGATTTCATCCCACTGTGAAGGAAAGGACGGAGGAAGGGGGTGAACATCATGTGTAGCTTACACCATTAAACATTCAATTATCTATAAAACACACAATAGACGCTTCAGTCAGTGAAATGACAAATTGCAGGCGGAGAGCTCTTCACTGTTGTCCCCGTTAACCCAGGTTTTTATAGATCACCTCACATGCCACCCTATAGCTGTTTAGTTATCTCCATGAATATATGCAGAAGGGATCTGTCCTTGCTGAGAGCAAAATCTGATAATGCAGCAGCAAACACAGCTGAGAGTCAGAGCAAACCAATTCAGAGCTCTGTTTAAAAAAAGCCAAAGGGCTCGCTGCTCATCTCTGCGACAGCACCACACAATAGATGAACAATTATTCAGAGTTAGACTGGAAGAAAAATATTAATCTATTTATTCATGGCTTGTTGAATCAGCTTTATCTTCTGTGATTAATCCAAGTCAATAATGTAATCTTTAATTATAAAGAATGGCCTTATTACCTACGTCAAATAATCATGCCGGTCCACGATGCTGCAAAGAGGAAAACAAATTTCTCTGCTACGTGATTATGTATTTTCCTGCCATAAATTAGAGCAGCCAGACAATTTTGTTCAGGCCTTGAGTCTCATATTTATTTAACTCTTTTGAACAATGAATGCACAGAAGCTAATTCATGGTTTTCTGGAATAATCTAATAACTTAAAATAGAGGGGGAAAAATATTTTTTGGAGATTTGAGTATTTTACAGCACACATTTGGGAGTCTTGATCAAATTTTACATTCAAATGCAATAATGAATTAAACTTTCAAACATAAATACAACAATAAAGATTTTGAATGAAATAAGGCAAAATGCAAACCAGAGGTCTACTGCACAGAACATGATCTGTTTACAGAAAAGCAAAAATGTCAGAAAACATCGCAATTATATTTCATCATGCAATTTTCCCGAGAGCCCTACGTCCATGAGGCTATTACCAAAATAAAACATCTGCAGCTCCCAGAATGATCAATCGAAAGAAAATGCATTACAAGGAGCCGATCCTAAAGGAAGGCCCCACGAGAGAGAGAATAATGACCGATGTGTGCAGGACTCTACGGGTGTGTATGTGGGTTTGTACATGCTTGCATGTGATTAATAGTGCATCACCTGTAATAATGGCTTTCTCACCGTAACAAATGACACGCGATTTGTAGTTACAAAACACACGCATAACCAAACGTGAACAGAGGCGCGAATTCGTGTGACTGAGCGTCTGAGCTACTTTTACATTCTGCTCTCAGGTCTGCTCCCACAACTCCCAATCCTTCCTTCCCATGCAATCCCAGTTGTGCTTCCCCACCAGGACGAAGAGTAAGTGATTTGTCATGCGTGGAGGCAGCAAGTAGCCTGTAACAAATCTAACTGACAGCCCCCGAAAATGCAGATCACATAGCTGACAGAGAGGAAACAGCAGCTTAGGGAACTTTCAACAGGATCTTAATCTGTGATGAAGTCACCCAGTGTCCAAAGAGAGCTACAGGACGTTTCATCGACTGACACGGGACAGACATTTCCTGGATGTCAGAATTGTCTGCTAATTAATGTACTCAGGGAGGAGTGAGTGTCAAAGTGTCAGAGGATATTGCTGTCAAACGTGCTAGAAGCACATTATAAACTTTTAGAGTCATGTTGCTGCTTCAGACTGAATTTTGTCAAAGTTTTCAGCTCCCACGAGGAGCATGACATTTTCTTCTGCCTGTTAGAACAACTGAGAACATTTCTTGGAGGGGGATCCATTCTCATATCACAGGTAGTTTTAAGTGTGAGAGGCTGCCTTGACAACAGAGACAAAATAAATACCTGTTTGAGAAATCAAAGGAGAAGCAGTGAAACGTCATTATTTCTTTGGCGTAATTTGGCACATCAGGCGTAATGTAGTGCCATCTCTGTGATAAGACAGAATCTTTAGGTCTCAGGAAGGTGAGCATATCAATGTTCAACATACCCTATTAAGACTTGACACCCGCACTTTATCATCACTAAAGCAATTGCATATTCCTATTCCTGCAGGAGAGATGGGGAAATCCATCTCCTGCAAGGACAGTGCCTTTAATAAATAGTGCACAGAACACAGGCACAAACTCTCTCTTTCACCTGATCCCTTCTTCCCTCGCTCTCCCTCTCTCCCTCCCCCCCACCCTCCCTCTCTCTCTCTCTCTCTCTCTCACACACACACACACACACACACACACACACACACACACACACACACTTTCCCTCTCATGGAAATTGTTTCATTCCTTTTAGTCAATCTGGCTAATGCAAAAATCATGTATGTCAGTCTTTAAATATTTAATCTTAACAGCAGCAAGATTGAAATACAACGTTGAAGAAGCATTACTCCTTCCCTCCTGAAAGGTACAAGAGCTGAGAGAGAGAGAGAGAGAGAGAGATGGAAAAGAGAGGAAGAAGAGACTCGGCTATTTTCGATGACAATTTTGTTGCCATGCACTCAGCGGCTGGGGTTGGAGGCAGCATTAAAGCACAGTTTGCCTTGGAAAAGTACACAACCACATACGACAGCTCTCTGTTTTTTCTTCTTTGGGAGCAGCCTTTGTTCTTTGACATAATAGATTCTGGTACAGGCAAAACTGAGGAGTAACACTGTTGCTGCTTAGAACTTAGTGAGAAGAGATACAGCTCAATGACTGAGCCACAGCCATGAATCTTGCATGCAGAACTGCATCGTGGGAACCACATGGCCCCTGGAGATGAGTACAAACAGAGAGAGAATTTCAATTCTTGCTTTAAAGTGTTCATTTTGCTTTTACGCTTATCTGTAGTTTTGTATGGAAAAGAAGGACGTGGTGAAGTTGAGAGCTTACAATTCCTCAGGATGTTAAAAATGTGAAAAATTAAATTTAACTAAACTTGCTTCATGGGGGAAAAAAGTTAAGATGAAGCCAAAAAAATTCAGAGATGAGTAATGTAAGAGTATAAGAGTCTGACAAAAGCAGAACTTTGCAAAACTTTTCCACTCACCACAGAGAAGTCCTCAGCTGAGCAGTTCTGTCCACTGAAATTGCAGCTCATGAGCATCTCGTCTAACTGATGTCCTGTCCTGTTGAAGATGTCCTGCATGTCAGGAGCAGGATACATTAAATCAGTGGGTTTGTGACCATCCCGGTTTTTCGGGGGCAGACCTGTCAAGTTAGCCAGGTGGTAGATGTCAGCATCGGTGAGCGCGGAGAAGCGAAAGCGGTTGATGTTGCAGATGGTCACAGCGGGGAAAACCATCTCGGGGGTCGCCTCCTCATTCAGAGCTGTGACATGAGGGTGCTCCAGGTAAGAGATGGCACACTTAGCCGCTTGGTACAGAAACAGCGCCAGTGAAGTCAAAAAGGCAAGAGCCCAGAGAGTCTGCCGGATGCCCAGGCGACCAGAGACAAAGATGTGGTTAATCCCATGAAGGGAGCAGGAGTTAGCAAACCCAGCCAAGTCCTTGGCCGGAGGTGTGCAGCTCTCCTCGATCAGGCTCTCCTTGTCCCCATCCTGCTTGCTTTTCTGCTTCTCATCCTCCTCTGCAAATTTGATTTTGCAAACAAATTCGATAGGCATGGGGGCAGCCAGGTCTGCGTTTTGGTTTTGTTTTTGATGGCAGCTATCAGCCCTGGATCACTTCTCTCCCACTTCCTTGGCTTTTGTCCTCAGAGCAGGAAACAACTCCAGAAAGAAGAGAAAAAGACAGGAGAGAGTTTGTTGCTGCTGCTGTCGCTGCTGCCTGTGCTGTGACTGATAGTGCTGCTGCTGCTTCTGCCGCCACGGCTCCTAGTGACTACAGCGCTGCTGCTGCTGTGCTGCTACTGCTCTGAACGCTTGTCTCACTACTTGATCAGCTCACACAGTCTCGCTTATCAGCAGTAATACAGCTGTCAAAAAAAAAAAAAAGAAAAAACACCCTTGCAGACTGCTTCAGACCCACAGATGAAAATGCAGCATTTTGAGTCGGGCTAAAATAGGAACGGGGCACTTAATAATTCATGAGGAGGTAACATTGTGATTATTTCCTCCTCACTGGCGCAAGTCGCAACTTCCCCCGGTCATCCCCTCGCTTCCCGCAGACAGACCCCCTCCCGCTTAATCCACTTGTTTGGATGGTGCTTTCACTTCTTGACCTGAATGAAGTTGGTGTCAGAGGTTGTTCTGCCAAACATCTGGTGTTTGATGTGAATCGCGGGAGGTCACCGCATTTGAATGCCACCGCAAATAGGGTCTCTGGAGAATGCCTAATTGAAACAATAATGAGGAATGTGAGAAGTGGGATTGAGCACAAGGCAACCACTCGTGGCAATCAATCTTGTCTTTGCAACAAAAAAAGTAAAAGACTATCGATCGAGCGAATGTGTCTGTCAGAGATTAAGAGAGGCAGTACAACGGTGTTTCCTTATCTGGAACTAATGGTAGCATCACAAGACTCCTGCACGAATTTGAATTAGTGAATGCATCCTGATCTGGACCCCGATGCTGCTAAAGATGTTGAAATAAAGTATCGATCTGCCTCCGTACCTACCCCTTACAGTGTGTGTCTTAGTGCTGTTAATGGCCCTTTTCCAACTTGCCAAACAAAATTATGCAAATGGGAGGCAGAAAAGTGAGAGCCCTAATGCATGTTATTCCCCTTTAAATGGAATTAGTCATGCGGGTCACATCACAAGGGGCTGGGACCTCTAGAGAAAAGGCATATTTAAAAGTGAATTCAACCGCTCTAAACACACGTGCCAAGTCAGGTCTGTGAGAGTATCGCAAATGTGAAATTACTCAAAGCTGGAGAAACGAACAAGGGGACAAAGAGAAACCCCCCGATGCAAAGGACAAGTGGAACGACATATTTGTAGTAAAAATAAAAACAATTTTTGGTGTAACAAAAGAATAAAATGTTAAGAATGATCAGATATAAATCGGATAAAAAGTGTCTGGTTTGCCTGTGAGACACCATATCCTTCAGGGACAACACAATGTAAATACAAAAATCCTCAAACTCTGCCCTTTTCCTTTGTTTTTTGTGTCACTGCAGCCTTTCAGACATTTGCTTTTTATACTTATACTTTATTTTTATACCAAGATTGTCTTTTGATGGTGTGTTCTTGGGCTAGATAAACAAAGATATGTAGGATATTGCTTTTACTTGATAGAAGTGAAGCGTCCATGGTTTAGCTATGCCTCTGGCAGGCACCGAGGTCTGCTAACCACAGAGTGTTTTATGTAGTCACTCCCAGAGGATGCTGGGCTTATTTACAGTCTCACAGAGGGAATGAAAGCTCACAGTCCACGCCATGACTAAATACCAAATGTGAATAAAAAACATGAAGACACATCTGGCTTATGAAAACCATTCAAGGAGTGGATGGCATTATGTTTGTTTGTCAGAGCCAATTACACTCCAAAGTCCAAGACTGGCGTGTATTTGATGCCCTTAAAAATGTGATACAATGGATTAAATGTCGCTGACCTTCAAGTTGCTTTTGACACTATGAACACTGTCTCTGTTTGCAAGGACATTAGGAGCATCTGTTGTTGAGCCGCATGGTCACTGCTTACACAAACAGGAGTAAGTGCTTTTCTTTTTTACCAAATATAAAGCTCAGTTGAAAATGTTTCAAAATAGCCACAATTGTTCAGAATGCTCTTTTTGGTGTGTTTATTGAAAAATAAAAGTAGTTTGTAGAAGTGGTAGACGTGAACGGATTATATCTTCGCTCGGAGAAAAGGCTGACACTTTTATCATCTCGTCCAAAAGCTCCATCTATTGGATGTCTCTGTTGTCCATGGTTGCTCTGAATGCTTTGAATTCAGCTGCAGTGTGGCACTTTGAGACACGCTCAGGTCACTGAACAATTTTTCAGAGACTGGTTGTTGGAAAGTCATGTATATAATTGATTACATTTGTCTGCAGAAATGTTAACAAGTGAACCTCAAAGGGATTAATATTGAGTAAAACAACGAGAAAGTAGAGCTGAAAAAAGCTTAAAATGAAGAACAATATTTGAGCGTGAACAGATAATACTGATACTTATAAAAAGATACATTATATATTTAGTTTTGCTGGAATTTAAAGGCTAAACCTTTCTGAACCATTTTTTTTTTAACCAAATAATTTAAAGCACCAGCTCAGGATCTAAACCAGGAAC
Organism: Pseudochromis fuscus; assembly: GCA_900323345.1. NCBI lineage: Eukaryota > Metazoa > Chordata > Actinopteri > Pseudochromidae > Pseudochromis > Pseudochromis fuscus. The sequence continues at coordinate 23,456 of OOFC01015497.1, read as the reverse complement.
GAGACAGTCCTGCCTGTCTTCCTCTGCATGTACTGCAACCTTCAGAGGAGTAAAAAATGACTACATTTTTACAATCAAGCATGGTGTATTGTTTTTGTAATTTCTTGTTGTGTGAACAGATACATAAATCCATTGAATGGCCACATTATTTCTGGTTGTGTAGCTATGTCTTTCTCTTGTTTATCCAGACGTTGTACACCTCACTCTCAGTTTGGTCTGAAGTCAAGCAGCAATGTTGTTTTTGACATCAGGAACAATTTTGACAAATATCAACCCCTAGTCCTAAAATAGTGGTGGCTACCACTATTTGTGTACTGTGTATATCAATGTGTACCAGGGTTGTAGGAGTGGTGAGGTTTGATTTGACAAGTGAACAAAAACATAGCCAGCTCTCCTAGATGCACCTAAAAAGCCTGAACTACTTCCAAATGTGAGGCTAGCTTCTTTCAACTAAACATAAAATAATAAATTAGTAATCAATGACTAAAGTTTTTAACTAGCTTGTGATTACACGCTGAACACGTGCTGCTTTTTTATTTTAAACGTCATGGTTTTCAATAATCTGCCTTCCCAGGGTTTCCTAGTTCTTCTGTTGCCTTGTTTCCTCCAATGAGATATTTTTACCTTCATTGACTTTTGAATATCGATTGTGTTTTCGGCTTGTTTGAGTTGTTGATGGTGACTTTTAAAAGCAGTCTGTCTCTTACAAAAAGGCAACAGAAATAAACACCTGTTTTCTGGAGAGCATAAGATCTGATTGGAAGCTCTGAATAAATGTATTGAGGAGACACACAGTTGAATTATTTGATCAAACCTGAAATAACTTCATTTAGATTTTGAAAATAGGATTTTTCCAACAAAAAAAAAACAGAAATAGAAAAAAAAACACCTTTGTGTTATGGGTTCAGGCAGAGAAGAAAAACTAGACAACGTTCAGAGAGGGTAAACCTGTGTTAAGACATAATGCAGCTGTACGGATGCTATAAACTGAACACTGTTGCCCTCTTGTGGTGAAACAGCAACACCATCCTGTTAAAACCTAAAGCCATTATAACAGATTAGATGTTTACACTATTGTTTTGGACAGAATGAAACCCTCCGATATTGCTCAAAATGTCCTAATTGTTAAGCCATAAAGAGACTTTATTGTCATTGTGCAGAAATACAATGAAATTTGTGTGGAAGAACACAATTAGCAGCTATGCAAATAAATAAAAGGGAAATCAAGTAAAAAAAAAGAAACTAAAAGGACTCTTAAACAATAATGTGTTTCTTCTTTAATATATCTGCAATAAATAAATAAATAAACATCTGTACAGCAGTTTTCTTTACAAATGGGCAGAGAAACACAAAAGCTAACCAGTGCAGGCTAAAACACAACCTTGGTGGAGGTAATACAGAATATTTTGAATAATTCAGCCTAATACAATTCTGATCCGACATGTTTCAACCAGGAAAAGAGAAAAAAAAACAACATCCTTTGGTGCAGCATATTGGGCTCTAATAGAGCTAATCAACAAGGTTTATTCTTTTGCCAAGAAGTGGCAAAAAGATTTTGGAAGAAAATAATGAACACAGCTGAACTGTTGGCTCATTTATAATCTGAACCATTAATATTCACACCTCCACTGGTAGCTACAAACCTCCTTGGCTGGGCTGCTTGGTTGCTCTTCCAGATGCCTGTATCATGACAGACCTCTGCTGCTGAGTGTTATACACTACAGTACATCTCATTTATAGATTCATAGATTTTGAGATTTCTAAATCTTGAAATAAATAAACAAAATCATTCTCCTTAAACATGAATGTAGGTCTTTGTGTTTCCTCTATTTGATCTTCTTTCAACATGTATGTACTGCTATAGGCAGGTCTGCACAGTTACTGGACAACAAATTATTATTATTATTATTATTATTATTAATAATGCAGTTTTAATTATGATTTAGTCATGATGTACTGATTGTGAATGCTTTCATTTACTACAGTGTTTTTCTTTGATGTCTCTCTATGATAAAGTGCTGGGAAATAAGTGGACAGGATGGCATCTAAGCTGTGGATTACTATAAACATGTTGAACACTGCAGCCACAGCTTTAAATGTAAAACAAACAAAAAACTAATTAATAAATCAAATTTTAGTAGGCTTGTATTTTTAAGCTGTCAGTCTGCTATTATGTGTTGTAGGCTTAAGCTCAGCCTTTGCCTTTTTTCAATTAAACTGAGTGAAATAAAATATTACTTATGCACTGCATTTAAATCCCAAAGGTTCAGCCTGCAAACTTACATATGTGACACACACATCCCATTCTGAATTAGTACACAAGCAGCTCTGCTTGGGTGTGTGTGATTTCTATTTGACAGGTATTTGTGTGCTGATAACAAATAATGAAGACTCAATGCAACAGAGGCAGCTGCTACATCAGCAGTAACACAGGCAGGTATCTGTGGTCAACAGAAAACCCTGCTCTGTGGAACTGGCAGGGGAAATGTCAAATTTGCATAAAAGCCACAAAATATTGTATTTCTTGTTTTTTTCCATGTTTCATATTTGAAGATGTGGAATTGTCGAGGCTGCAGACAGCGGGCTGATATTTGTTCTTTGTTTCCTTGAGCAAACATCGAGATCTCTGCTCAATGAGTGGGACATTTAGATTGAACTGCTGCAATCTAAGGAGGAAACGTACTGAAGGGCACTTGAGTGAATTAGGTTACTAATGTATGTGTTTGCAAAACTCATTGTAGTGTTTTGCTACATCCCTACTGATACCTGGTAGTTCACTCGTTCGCTGAGTTTTATCTTTGTAACTGAACTATTTCATGTGCATCTTCTTCCCTCACTTATATTTTTTTCTAAATTCACTGTCTTAGTTTTTGCTTGGATTTACCTGTTCAGTCTATTTCATGGCTAGACATTTGTTCACTGAGATCTATTCAGTATAATTATGTTGTGATGGAAATTTCTTCTGTTTTTGAGCCTGGGGGGCTTCAACTACAAGCAAAGAGTCTTCGTCTTTGGAAAAAATGCAATCTCCCCATGATGTGCATAAACAATCTATGATAAAGAGCACTGCACATGCAAAAAAATCCATCTTCCTCGTCGTGTGAGCAGAGAAATGAATTCACAGAGGATGGCATCCATAAACACCATTTATATTATCATCTGGAGGGAGGTATCCCCTTATCGGTTTGCTTGATGGTCATATCCCAAATATGCAAAATCACAAAAAGATCAGAGTTAGAGTGGTGTTGACAGCTATTGTCACTGCAAAACTGCACACATTTCAAAGGATGCTGTATAAACAGTTTGACAAGTCAGGGTCCCATCAGCCGATTTCAGCAAGTCATGGTGTATGTAACTGCTATGGTGGTCTCATTATATGGAACCATTTGGTTTTTCACCATGCTTGTTGTGGTTTGACATTACAAACTGAACACAGTCCAAAAAAATCCACAATCATTGCCAAAATTACCATCCTGGCATGCCTGTAGCTTAACACAGAGAACATGCACAGCTGTAAGGCAGTCTGACCACCCGCTGTACTGCTGCTTTATTCTCCTCCCCTCCAGCTGAAAATACAAGGCAATCAGCAGAGGACTGGCTTCAGCAAAGGCTTTGTCCAACCTGCTATACATTCACTTTTTTGTACAATCAATGTACATAGCTAAAATCACTTGACGGCCTAAATCAAAGTACTGCAAGTTTGCAGTATTGTGTGAGGTGTGTGCATAGTGTTAATACCTACTATATATTGTGTATGCATGGGCTAATGATGTATAATAGTTTATGAGGCAATCTGAATACAAATTTAATGTGCCTGTTTTCGATCGTGAATGACTGTAATGATGTTTGCAGGTGGAAAACCATAGAGGCGGTCTAATTGTTGCAGTGGTAACTCTAATGATCAAGCACCTGCACAGTGGTTCTGGTTCTGAAGGAAAATATTTTATTACAGTTTCCTAGGAACGCTACATTTATGTAATATGGTCCAGAGCCGCTAAAGGGACATGAAAAAAAATGCCTTGTGAAAAAAAACAAAAAAAAAAACAAAGACAACTATTGCGAGATCTCGCAAAACTGTTTACATTAAGAACAATGTTCTTCCAGGTCATCCATGCTCCATTCAGGATACCGATGTCGGGGAATGCCGGTGAAAGGGATAATAACACGCATCTAATCATCTGCATAATGTCCTCATTTGGGACGTCTCTCAAATGCAGGAAATGCTCCAAATCGTCCTCTGTTACTCTCTTTATTAACACCCTGAACAGTGAGGAAAAATCAGCGATACTTCTCGTTATGACTGGCTCGCAGAAGCTGCTCACATTCTGGGTAAATTTACATAAATAAATAAACAAACACAAGCATGTGGACTCTGCGATCTGGTTGGTCTGGGTGATCTGAGGTCTGATTATGCAGACCTGATTTTTCGTCACTGTTCAGGGTGTTAATGAAGAGAGAGAAAATTGCTCTTAATTTAAACAGTATTGTGAGATCTCGCAAAACTTTTGCGAGAATTAAGAGCAATCTACACAATCCTGTTTTTTTCTTTTTTCACCCATCTTTTTTTTTTTTTTCCCCTGTCCCTTTGGGAGCTCCGTAATATGGAATGGATAATGGACTCTAATGTTATTTTCAACTATGGCTGTAAAAAAACAAAAAACAAAAACAAAACAAAACAAAAGAAAAAAAGTGTCCCTTGCAAATATAAAAAAGAAAAACGTAACAATAAATTGGACCGTATAGATCATAAACGGTATAAACTGATGTCACTGAGTTGTTCGTGGGCTTCCGTACTGTTGGCAGGAGTTTGGCATTTGGACATCTTGGTTTTTTTAGAGCCAGAAGTGACCATATTTCAACAAGAGGGTGGAAGTGGTGAGCAGGAAGGGAACAGATTAAACGAAGAACCCAGACAGTCATGTCCCAAAAACACCTCTTTTTGGGGCCTAATATTTACTTAAATATAATGTTCTTGTCAGATGGACCCTGAGGATGCAGATTAGAAGAGCCACATGACTTGTGGAAAATGTATTAACTTGAGATTTCCTGTGCGATGTCAAAAATATGGAAAATTAATGGAAACCAATTTTTTTGTTTGCAGCCTGCCTTTAGTGGCTGTTGGTGGTATTGCACTCAAATGCACTTCCACACTGGCTTCACTTTTCAAACCCAGTGACTACATCAATTGTTTAAATTGGTTAGTTTTGGAACCACAACGAACAGTACAGTACAATACAATACAAAACAGTACCATCAAACATAGAGACCAGAGGCTGGATCCATAATGATTCTGTGAATCCTGTCAGAGAGCTCCTAACTTAGCCTTAGCCTAGCAAGGAGTCTTAACTTAGGAGTGATTCAAAACATCAAAACATTGTCAGAGAGCTCTGAGTATGGACTGGACATAACTTCTTGTCTTAAGCCTGGGTCACACTGCAGGAGTTTGAAAACGCGGACCGATTTTGGAGTCGGGATGCATCACACACATCCAGAGAATCTTAACAGATAATCTTCGTTAAAATCTCAAACATGCTCACACTGTCCGATCAGAAAATTGTGGCACATCACACACTACAGGGTAATTATAAGATTATTGTGCCAAAAGGAGCAGTGCTCCACCTCACATGATCTCACGTCACATAATAACGTGAGTAGCCATTGTAAACAATGGATTCAATTAAAATTGCATTGGTAATGCTCTGCACTGAAAATTGGAGAAAACACAGGAAAAGGAGAATGGATGAAGAAATGTTTGGCGAGATGAAGTGAACATAGTTTGTCATTTCTTCAGCAGGAGCTTTTGGTGAGTTTTTAACTGTCATTTGTACAACTGTACACCTTGGATAGCTGCCAACAGCATGCTAGCTATTGTAGTCTCGTGAGATTCCTGGCGTCCCAGTCAAGTGTAAAGGGGATGTTGGGAATCTCAATAGACAACAATAGCCGGGGCACTCCTCCAGACGTTTTCCTCCCAATTGTAAATCCTAAATATCAAACATGTTTGATGTTATCAGGGCGGCCCCAAGTCCTCTGCAAGAAGTTCAGGAGTTGTAAGATTTGTTGTGATAACCTCTCACACTACAAGATAATCTGGGCAGATAATCGGCCCCAAACGGCCCAGAATCTGAAGCGTTCCCCCGATTCTCAGAAGGAGCAAATCAGACCTGAAATTGTCCCGATTCTCCGGTAGTGTGACCCAGACATTAGAGGAAGCATGGTTGACCCTGTAGCTAGGTATGACTCATACCCAACAAAAAAATCAACCTCAGTAATAATGGACACAGAATGGTCCATGAAATCAATAGACCTCATTGGAAAATATACATACATAATATATATAGTATTTTATATAATCAACACCTCTGTTGAATAAGTAGTAAGCCATATCTTTTTTAAATATCCTACAAAATGTGTGAAAACTCAGTATGTACATGCTGATAGTTATTATATTTATTTCCTCATGTTTATTTACCACGGTAACTTTAGTACATGAAAGTGCTTTCAACTACTGCTCATGTTGTTTAAAGGCCCTTTAAGTTAATACAGACATCATCAGAATTAAATCAAAGTAACTGAAATTAATATGAATGATTTAATTCAGGGCAGTGTGTGTCATTTGTGGGAATAATTAAACTACTAGGTTACTCCAACATTTTTTTCCTATACATAATAATTCTATGTTGTACTGTTTGGGTCACCTGTTATAATTTAGCAGTGGCTCCTGGTCTGGATGGAGGTATGAAACACACTGCGTTACAATCTGAGGCTGTGACAGTGCTGCAGGTGTTTGCATGATCACCCTCTGATGGAGGATTGTGATGGACCTGAGTCATCACTGCTGCACTGTTGCATTCCTCCAGTTGCTAAATACCTTAATGTTTCATTTCTGGTGATATTGTGTTGTGGCATTGGGTTGGAGAAGTTAGCGCACTAATGAGATCCACCACAACGTGATTCCTGCATGATCCAATCTGTTGCATTTAACGAACTCACCGTCATTCAGAGTTTGGAGAATATGTCTCCTGCCTCTTCATCCTTCGGACATTTTCTCCTCTTCTAAAGCAACTCCTAAGCCTCTTAAAAGTCCTCCTCACTACTTCTAACAGCTCAAGGAGCTTTCTGAACACCTTTTATCTTTAATAGAATCTAGTCCGAACTTTAAGGGGAAATTCTTAGAAAACATCATGATTCTAAGAATATTCTTAGAATTTAAGAAAGAAGAAGAAATAATCTTCATGGATACGGCCTCAGAAATGTTTTATGTGCCGCGCTGTAAACATGTTTATTACTGTAGGAAAGTTTGGCGTTTTAACAAGTGGTCCTCGAGACCAACTTAGTTTTGAAGTTCCTCAAGTGGTCATTTGAGGAACCTGAGGAACTGCACTTTTCTACACTTCTGCCTTGGCTTCATTTGTCACCCCAAGGTGCTGCTTCTTGGGAGAAACACAGAAAATGCTGCTGACAGCAAACACGTAGCTGCTGGAGACCTCCAGCCGAAATTCTTTAAACTAAGTAGTTGATATAGTCAAAATAATACATTCTCAACTTCATAGTTCTATAATATAGTTGGAAAGCAACAATAACACTTTTTTCCACATTCATTCAACGACAAAATAATATTGAACAGTTCTAAAAAAACTAAATATTAAACAGATGTGCTTTGGAGAGCTGCAGCTACTCTACAAATGATCTCAGGTCCTCAGTGTCTGTCACAGTTTTTTTTTGTTTTTTTTTTTAGAGGTGTGTGTCAATGTTAGTTTCATCAGAAGAAAACACAACTTAATGTATATCAAAAACACTTCTACCTATAGCTGCATGCATGACTACGTTGTCATTCATTAATTTAGGTAATAACATTTATTTAGCCAACTTGAAGCATATTTGATTAGCCTACTGGTCAGGTTGTGGGTCTCATAATAATGTGTCAGGATGGGTCAGTCCAGAATTGATTAAATTATAATTGTGGGTAATGAGTCGGGTCCGATGCTGAGCTTTGCAGGTGCACTGTGGGTCTGCAACTGGAAGTGTGCAGAAGATGAAAAATGTTTTCCTCTCTTGCAATGCTAGTGAACATTTGCGGTGATCAAAAACTGAAAAAAGGTTCAGATATAATCAAGGGAATAATTTTTTCCCTTTATATTCAGATGGTTTTGAAGGACTGCACATGGTAACAGAATATTTTACACGCTGATGGTAGAAAAAGGAACAATTTCCATATTTACAACGAAGTGTTCATGTCACAGGGAAGCTCGAGATGCTTCCAGGGTTGGCTTAGAAATGCAGTGGACTGACGATATTGTACAACACTACATTGCAAGATCTTTTATTTTGAATTTAATTCCTTGTGTGAGGTATCAGTTCTCTACTGTTAAGGACCAACTAAAAATGCATTTAAGCTTTTAGAAAAATCTGTTTTGCACTTTCCAGGGTGCGATACTGTGATTCATTTTGTCAGAGGGTATTTGAGGCTTGTTTGACATTTACTATACAAAATGTGATTACAGCTACATAACTGAAAAAATGGTGCATCTTGTCACTCATCTCATGGTATTTATGCATTGGTTTGGCACGTAATGGTTCCATTGTTTTTTTCCCCTCTTATTTTGTTCTGTGACTATTTGGACAGGTGTGTTGTTCATCACAAAAACTAATGTATGCAGTTCTTTTAGTTTTGTGTATCTAGAATTTGAGTGGAAGTTTATTTTTTACTTTTTTGTTACTAATGTAGATCTCCTTCATGTCAGACTGAACATCTTGTTTTCAGTCCTGTGTAAGAAACTAGGGGGCGTTTTCCTTTTTCATTCTGTGAATTTCTCCCTAGAAAAGAGGTGAACAAAACAGGAGGTTGATGGTGGGGACATGAGCAGCTTTGCATGTTGCCAATATTTATTGTGAGCAAAAAGGGCCAAAGTAGATTAAGCAAAACAGCCTCCCAATTAGGTGGCCTATAAAGTTGTTGCAAAGAAGCAGCGTGAAAGAAGTGGACACTGAGTATAAGCTGAGAGAAAGTGAAAGAGGAAGGCCTGAAATTTTGTTTACATTACATGATGAGGCCTGGCATGACTACACAGTGAGACAGGATGATCAAAGTGAAGCACAGTTGTGCTCCCACAGACTCACACAGTCTAAATGTCTGTTGGTTTGTGGTTTTTGGTTTAGGCTGATTCCGCTGTGAATCTGCAGAGGGGAATTTGGAGGCATTCACTCACTACTTCATTGCAAATTCAGAACACTTGAGTTTTACTGTAGCTTTCATCTTTATGAAAATGCTGAAATGACTGGTGTAGCTCGCTAGGTAACATATCAGCTTGCATTAATGCTGAGATTGGACATGGTGTGGTTCAGTAGCTTAGTTCAGCCTTTGCGAGCACAAATTCTGCTACCATGTTATAATAGTAGATGAAAGTCAGAGGTTCCACTGCCTAATGAGAGCTCTCATTATTAAGGTTGTACTATCTTCTGAAGGACCATATGGGTACTCATTTTTCTGTATATGTAAGAACACACTGCCCAAAGGGAAGAGAAAAATATGGGAAGGCTTGTGCAGTGGACTGAGGAATTGCCATGCTTTGCACATGAGTGCAAAGAGCAGGGTTCAGTGATTTTTTCATAGCCCTGAGGATCACTTCACTTCAGCGACACACACAGCATGCTGTTCTATGCGACAATGCAACATACTACTCATACACCCCCTCGATATTTATATGCAAACCAGGGAAGGAGTGAAATTGACCACTGTGTCATTTGCTTTCCTGACAAAGAGGACTGAATGTGGCACAAGCTTGTCTCAGTGCTGTCACTAGATGGATGTCAATGAATTTTTCTGAATGACTGACAACTACTCCCACGAGAACCAAAGAACTGAAATAAATGTGAGATTATTTATTTAAACACTGAATTAAGAAAGCTGGCTTCTGACAAAGGGCACCAAATAATCGACTTGCAAAATAGCAGGGATCTGCCTTTATAGCTGAAGGTCACGGCAGCAAAGCAGGTAACTGAGGCGAGCCTTTGCTTCCTTCTTCTAAAGTGCATTTTTTAGTTCTCTAACCTGACCCCCGAATAAGAAATGAAGGAAATTCTTTTTCCTATAAACAAGTGGAACGAAAGCTAAATGTCACCAGTTGAATCTTTTCCAACCAAAAAACCATTCAAGCAAAACATCTACAATATATGTAGTTCATTGTAAATAATAAATGAGCTACTTTCTAACAGCCTCTTAATAAAAAAAAACAAAACACTCACACACAGTTTTCAGAGTTCACGGTGTCAGGCTTTGTTTAGTAGCACTGTGGTAGAAACCTACAGACTTGCACCAAACTGAGACATTGTGTTGACAACATACATATATACATACTTTTAGTCTTGTGGTCAGAGAAGAGGCTGTGAATGCACAGTGACCTGGGTGTTTTTCTTGATGAAACTGTGTATGCTTAAAAGTACTAACCTCTGCCCTGGGACTACAGGTGGAAGTGAGATTTAAGCTGCTGTATATGTGTATTACAAACAGTAAATAACTGGATAAATGTTCTGATAACTCGATATCTTTACAGTTCAAGAGCAAGACTAGAAGACTGACTTATCTCATTTTTGTGTGAGTGTTGAGTCTTGAGTTTGAGTCAGATTGTAATTAGCCAGCTAGCTTGGGTCTATCCAAACTAAAAAAAAAAAAAAGAAAAAGAAAAAAGAAAAGTAGAACTGGTCAAGCTTTCTAATGGTGTGTTTTATCTGTTCACTAACAGAAACGTAAAAATAAGAGTGTTTCAGAGAGTTTGCTACTGTAACTAGAAAACATTCAGAGATTGCAAACAGCTCACAAGGCATAATCCTGCTGTAGTGATGCAACAGACTGCACACGGCTGCCCTCTGCGGTGAAATTGCAACTTTGTTGTTAAAACATTTGCCCATTTCAGACAGGATCACATTTGTTGGTTTTGCTGAAATGCAAGCATTTGTTCTTTTGATAACACCCTAACTCTCAAAAAAAGTGCGACCCAAGTGTGGAGAAGCAGGTATGGAAGATGAGATGAGATGAGATGAATTACTTGAATTTTTTTTTTCATAAATATTGGCTTAGTAAGACCACGGTTTTTCTTTCCATGTAATGCGAAGCATTTCTTGTAATTATCCTTTAGTGCACCTTGTGAAGGAGTATGTGATTACTGTGACTAAAGTGATGAGTCTAGATTATCATCACCATCTACCTGTTAGCATGTGATATCTTGATGCTGAGCTGGGAACCTCATTACTGGACAGATGCTGACTTGTTATTCCACACACAGCCTGTCAGCGCAGGACAGATGGGATGGGGGACAAGGATGGGAGGCCTGGGAGGTACCGCTGACCCCCTTCCCCTCCCCATCAGCTGCACCGACAACATGCCACACGCATCACGGGCCTGACCCATCCTCCACTCTGACAGAAGCTCACCTGCCCTCCAGGCCCCTCACAACAACAGGGCGAGCTCCCCCGCCACCTGTGTCGAACATCCTGAGCCACTGGCCCTCTGAAGCTTGAACAAATTCTCCGCTTGCCACTGGGAGACTTCGTGTTCATTAGGGATGTGACATTTTATTAACTGTGGCATGTTCAGGAGACTGCACGGGGAAAAAAAAAAAAAAAAAAAAAAGTAAAGGGTA